>JAYMFT010401763.1:0-34121 GCA_038088735.1 Panulirus argus | reverse complement strand
AAAAAAAAAAAAAAAAAATATATATATATATATATATATATATATATATATATATATATATATATATATATTCTTGTCGTAAATCACATACACACATGATGCACTGATGTGAGTAAACTTGCTGAAAAAATAAACATCGAAGCTCCAAACCTCAAACAGCCAGGCTTGAACCTGGGACCTTAACGTGGTGTTGCTTACCGATATGAAACGAAGGGTATTCGATTACTTAGCATTCGAATAGTCCTTTCCTTATTAGGTGCGATCATAGTCTAGCCACACACACACACACACACACACACACACATCCACCAACCTACGCCAGGTACCCGATGTGTGCTTACCCATGTTTCTGTGTGTGTGTGTGTGTGTGTGTGTGTGTGTGTGTGTGTGTGTGTGTGGCTGTGTCTATGTGTGTGTGTGTGTGTGTGTGGCTGTGTCTATGTGTGTGTGTGTGTGCGTGTGCGCGGTTGTGAGTCTGTGTATCTGTATGTGACTGCGTCACACTTACTTGCACATGCATGTGTATAAACATAAGTACACATATAGTTACGTTGATGACCACTTGTAAAGTATTAATGTCACCTTCGCCCAGTTACTGAGCAACAGAAATGACTTCCAAATTCCTTGGCGTTTAGACGAAGCTCTCTGAGACTGCCGGGACCTTGAATCATTTCCTCGCAGCTGGTAATCAATCGGCCAATGACATTTGTCGTCACATTCCCTCAGAATGAGTCATAGGTCAGCGTAGTCATGGCGACCTTCGCAGATGACTTATTCATCTCTCAAGTTGAGGGAACTATGTGGACATCCCCCACCAGACAGACTTCAGCAGCGCAGAACTATAACTCATGTTTTTGATTTACAAACATTTCTGGAAATCCAAATGTTTACCGTTTGTTTATCATCCTCATTATTACTTGATTCTTTTTAATGTTTATGTTTCGTGGGCTTGTGAAAGTCAGCAGCAAATTTTGAAGTTTTTTGAAGAAACTAAAACAAGAACTTGGAGTAAACTACTTCACGAGAGCCGAGGGCCACGGTCTTCGGATTTCGTGGACGACAAGAGCGTACCGCTGCGCCCCTCTCACCCATCCAGTGGGAGACATGTCGAAAGGACACACTCCCTCCCATCCAGAGACACCCCCAGGAACCAGGAAGAGTCTTGACGGAATATACACTCTGATTTATGAAGAAACAAACGAGTTACTGTCGGATTATTTGCCCCATGAAGATCTCTGTCGCCTCGAGGGGTCACAGGAGCGTCGTTCGAGGGGAGTACCATACATGAGGAAAACAAACAGGAGAGGACCTGATGGTCCATGACGATGGTCTCATAAACTAGAAATCTATGTAAACGGGCACAGGATGGTATATCAAAAGTCTCCAATCCTACAACCACTCCCTTATGTAGTTTCCTGGAAGGCGAATGGTCTGTTTCTTAAAGCATTTATTCCTGAGTGAGAAAAATAGCGTTGTCTCTCGTTGAACAAAGACAGTGTTATGCTATGAAGTAGCACCTCTACTTCTGAAAACGTCCATGAAACACAACAATCTAATACAAAAGAAGTCAAGCAGCAACAGACCAGTGGGTCCTTTCGAGGCTGTTTGATAGTGGAAGATAACAGAAACGCACAGATTAGTGAGGTGAAAGATAGACGACACCCAAATAATAGAAAACACAGAAACTGCAAATTATCATTATGACTATGGTGAAGCAAATAATGAGAGTCGTTGACTTGAAGCGAAGTATTGATCAAGCCTCTTCTCAAACGTATATATAGTTCAGCTTTCAACCTTTCTAATTGGCTAATTGTTCCATATGTTAACAACCCTGTTGAAGAAAAAATAATTCGTCTCATTCAAGGTAATACGTTTGACCACAGGTCTGTATTCCTTGCTACAAACATAATCAGACAATCAAGTCTTAAGTAACTTGATAGATCAAGATTATCGAAGCCTTTGATAACTGTGCATACTTGTATCAGATTACTTCTTAACTCGTCACTTGTCTAAGCTAAATGGATTCAAGTCGTTTAACCTGATCTCGTAGGATATGTTTCTCATTCCGGCAATCATCTTGGTAACATGACGCTGCATTCTATCCATTCTGCCTATGTCTTTTTATAGGTAGGTTGACCAAAACTAAACACAATATTCAAGATGTGGACGAAAGGAGAAATTGTAATGAGTAATGGACTTAGATTCGAAGACCCTCCTATGGATCCAAGAATTTTGTGCGGTTTTTAACTGCTACTGTGCACAGCTTACATTGTTTTAGGTTACCAGAGATCATTACACCCATGTCATTTTCCGCATTTACCTTTTGCAGTTCAACAGAATTCATAATGTGGTTTACCTTTTCGTTTTTACTAACGATATGTAAGACTTTGCACTTACCGATATCAAAACTCACCTGCCACATATGCGCCCAGTTCATAAGTTTTCTTTTTTTATGTAAGTTTGAGGCTGTAGACGTTTAAGTTTATTTTTAGATTTATTTCTCAGCTTTTTATCATCAGCGATTTTTGAAATTTTGCAATGCAGCATATTATCACAATCGTTAATATATATGAGAAAGAGGATCGGCTCCAAGACTGATCCTTGTGGCACTCCACTATTTGCGCCCAATCACTCTGAGGCTTGACCATTAGTCACAACTCTTTATTTACGGCCAGTCAGCCAGTGTCCTATCCACTGAAGTACAACCTAACATTGCCACGTGACTTAATTTTTGGTAGAAACCTTTCATGGGGAATCTTATGGAAAACTTTTTGAAAATCTAGATAGATACCAATAGCTGCTCTACTTTCGCCATCCACGTTGACTATATCGTAAAAGATATCAAGCAGATTTGATCGACATGAGCAAATTCCATCAAAAACGATGCCGTGAATGGTTTAAGGGATGGTCCTCTAAATGGTTTACAGTCTTATTTCGAAGGATGGTTTCCATAAGTTTTCCAACTACAGACGTTATGCTGATAAGAAGATGATTTCTGAGATGTGACTTATTGCCTTGTTTGAATATGTGTTACATTGGCAAACTTCCATTCATCTAACACTTTTCCTCCAGCAAGTGATTTATTGAAAAGGGCATTTAAAGGCTTTACTATCTCATTTATCACCTCTCTCAGTGTTCTCGGATAAAATTTAACAGGACCTGCAGTTTTATTTATTTTCATTCCGTTTATTGCTAAAAGTATGGTTCAGGCTTTTATGTCAATTTGCCGAAGAACGCTCTCTCTCTTAACAATGAAACTGGATTCGGGACACGGGTTGTATCTCCGATCGTAAACACAGATGCAAAAATGTCATTTGATATTTCTGTCATGGCTTCATTGTCTTGAACCAAGTCACCGTTTCCGTAACTAATAGACTATTGACTGGGTAATGAATCTCTTGTTTCTGACATAACTGTAAAACGTGTTAGGGTTTCTTTTGCTATTATAACTCTCTTACTTTCTCTACGCTTTTTTTTCATGTCAGAGGCTCCAGTCACGGACAAGAGTCCACATCAAGGTGAGGCCTTAACTGAAATATAAAGAAGATTTATGCAAGGGAAAAAGAGAAGACGAGGGAAAGTATTTATGAATTTTGGAAGTAAAAAACCTGTCTTTAAAAATTTGCCAGGTCATAGCTATTGGGAAAGACATGAGAGAAGATAGAAAATTCCAAAGCTTTGACGTGTAGGTAAAGAAACCGTTACAAAACGGCCCACCCTTGAGTTGCCAACGGCAGCTTGCTGTTAAGCTCGCGTGGTCTAGCTAGTGGTGTGGGCACACAAGCAGCCAGGTCTAGGGAGCAAAAGAAAAAAAAAACTATAGAAGAGGGAAAGTGAACTAACACTGCGGCGTAGGGCAAGCGGGTCAACTTATGAAGTTAGCCTGGGAGAGTTTATAAGTCGGACCCTTTTGACTCCACTCTATCAAGTACAGATACGGAACTAGAACCACCCCAGATTTGAGTGCAGTACTCCATACAAAGACGAACCAGTTCTCTATATAAGAGGAGCAACTGTTCAGAAGCATAATCATTTCGACATCTAAACAGAGGTAGACTTAGCTATTTCAGTAATGTAGGGTTTATGAGAAAGAGTGGATATTATAGTACCAAGTATGTTCAGCGAGTCAAGAGGTGGAAATACAGAACCGTCAAAGGAGAGACGAGAGTTTTGAGTTTTTAATAGAGAGATGGGTAGAAACTGGGTCTCGGAGGCATTAAACTTAACAAGATTTTGTGTACCCCAGTGAGATATCCAGTCCGCGTGTGAGATTATTAAAGAAGTTTTGTAGAGACGAGATGCAGATCGAGTTAGAGAAAAAGGAGACTGATCCATCAACACCCACACAGATAAATCAGTCGAAGGGGAAGTTGGATATGAGGGAGCAAAGTGGAGGAGAGAAGCCAAAAGAGAGGGAGCTGAGAGATGAGACCCCAGTGCCACGCCCTGTCAAAAGTTTTGGATATGTCGAGGGCAACTACATAAGACTCCCTAAAATGCTTCAGGGATCATGAGCAAACATTAGTAAGATAGGAAAGAATTTCACCGGTGGATCTTGCCTTGTGGAAACTATACGGGAGATCAGAGAGAAGACTGATTTTCGAGGTGTCTAAGGCTATGAGAATTGAGGAGCGATTCAACGACTATTAAAATGGTAGATGTCAAAGCAATAGGATGATAGTTAGAGGTTGTTTGAAAGGTCACACTTCTTGGGGATGGGATGTATCAACTCATGCTTCCAAGATGGAGATTTTTTTTTTCTTTTGGACAAACGGAACAGACGAGAAAGCACAAACACAAGTCCAGAGGCCCACTCTTACTGTACACGGGGATGGATGCTTGTGTCCAGAGAAAGAAGCGCTTTTTGGACAGTCCGAAAAGAGAATACATTGAAGAGTCATAGGATTAGTATGAGGAGCATCAAGGGGTGAAGTAATGTTAGAGTCATCCAAGGTGGAGTTAAAGGAGAAACGGGAACCAAAGAGAGTTGCTTTTCAACGTACCGTCAGGACAGAAAAGTGAAGAAAAAATGGAGCCGCAGAAGATGTTAGCATTGCCCATAGTTAGACACCAGAAAAACTTATCCATGGATGACGAAGAGAGGTTATCGCACTTCCTTTGAATAAAGAAACGCTTTGCCTCACGGATAATGTACTTGCAGTGATTACGGGCCGTGATAAAAGCAGAATGGGAGTCAGAGGAAGGAGAGTTTATCCAAGCCCGATGTGCCTAATTCCTTGCCTTTATAATTGACCTTAGAACAGGAAAGGTTGAATCATGAATTGGATGAAGAAGTCGTCTTGTAAGAAGAAGGGTTGAATCCTTCCACTCCCGCAAGATTAACCTCTGCTATGCATTTGGCGGAGACTGAAGCATCATCACATAAAAGACAGCAATTTATCTAAGGAAAGTCAGAAAAGAATTCACATAAGTTATTCTAGTCAGCTTTGTTGATATGCAAATATCTACTCTTGGAAGGAGCTACTAGAGGGGAAGTGCGTTAAAATAGAAACATTCATTTGAGTGTGATGAGGTGAACCAACTTGCGGTGGGAGTATGTACTTGGCATGGACTACAGGTGAGAAACAGATACAGAATATTATAAAAGCGGTCACAGCGGTCATTAATAGCAGTGAGATGGGATTTAATTTGCTCTAGACCACTGAGAATGAAGAACATGAGGGCTTCAATCCCTCCATCATCCGTATAGGAGGAATTCAACCATTCCCTATGGTGAATGTTGAAATCCCTGAAGTAGAGGATCTTTATTTGCGGATGAGAGGATGGCGAAGTCTTAAGGCAGGACTTTAGATAGTCGAATAAAGATTTGTAGAATTCGAACAGCAATAGGCGTAACAGAGGAAAAGTGGGGTAGCTGGGTGAGAGACAATGAGCCACAGGATATCAGAGTTTGGGGACTCAAGGTCCTTGAGATGTGGAACAGGTGTGTTGATGTTGGAATAAGCACAAACACCACCTTGTGAACTGGAATCTTGAGTGGAGATTATAGATGAATATGAAAACAGGGCTATAGAGAACATCGTTACACAACTGTATCTCAGGCAGAAGTAAGATATTAGGAGAGGTACTAGACAGATGATGTTCAACACAAGAGAGGTGACTAGAGAGGCCACGTATGTTGGCATAGCGAACAGAAAAAGAGGGAGGTCTAATAGAGTGGGAAAGGTCCTGAGAGGGACCGGCACTACTACTGTGAGAGCCTTCCCTCTCCTTTATAGTAGTCAGGAGGAAACCCGGAGATTCTTAGCACTCCATGATACTGGGGACTAGGGACCATAGATCTGATGGACTCAGTCATGATGATACTTAAAAACGTTTGAGCAGATAGCAGATAGCAAGAGTACTTATGTGAAGAAATTAAACCAGGTTTGAGTAGGTGTATTGTGCCGGTCAGGAGAAGATGGCAGGATTAACCCGGTAGTCCCATTTTGATGAGACAGAAAGTAAGATCAGCAATCCTGACATAGAGAGTGTAAGATGTTTCCGGGCACCACTTTAACGCTCTTCAGTCAGGCCGGTAGTACGACTCTAGGCGGCTGTTGGCAATTGTCTACTACCTAATGGATTGCTCCAAGTGTAGTAGGGAACGGGATATTCCTTAAGCTAACTGGTGTATTCGGGAGGGTCCAACACACTACAACCTGAGCCCTACCTCTCGTTGGTTGCAGAGTCACTCAAGAAAATGTAGTCAGTGGAGTATACTTAATATTTACATAACTTACTCTATCATGTTGGTTACTGAACTCTGTAAGTTTCTTATGAGTTATTTGCTTATACGACAGGCACGTTATATTTCAACGTATCGGTACTTATGCTCCCTCTGATGCTTTAAAGGTTTTCCTGAAGCTTTTCGAAGCTACGTTCGTGTTATTTTCGTTGACCATATCATTCCAGGTTTGCATATCTAAAGCAATCGAAAATATTAAAATTTGCACGTTTAAAATTGGGTATTTTTCGCGACTGTACCGTTGACCACCATTGGATGCATTGTTGAAAGCGACATCAAAAGTAATTTGTCGCTTACCACTTGTCCCAAACTTTTCTGCTACCTCAGCATTATTAACGATCCAACCTCAACATTATCAACGCTGATTCAGTGGGTTGCACCGTACATACATACGGTACGTCTGTCACCAATAAGGTCACAAGTGCAAGAGTCAGTTTTCGTCAGGGAGGTAGCGTAGTAACAAAATCACTTTTTTCTTTCTGACTTTTTTCAATGGCCTGGAAAGTAGATCAGTACAAATAAACTCATTTTCTGATGTTTAGCTGGGCAAGATATTGTTAATGGAGTTAGAGAAAAAGGGAGTGCGAGTGCAATAAGTTGTGTGTGTGTGTGTGCGTGTGTGTGTGTGTGTGTGTGTGTGTGGGCATTAGACCTGGCGAGATGTAATGATAAATATGTTAAGATGTGATGAGAGGTGTGTGGGCTTGAGAGGTATACGTACTAGAGGTGATGAGTAAGGTAAGTGTAGGCGTGATAAGACCAGTTCAGATAAGGAGAGTCTTTGTGCAATGACTGATCTATAGACGTAATGAGAGATATGAAGCATAGTGAAGAACTCATCTGTAAAAGGGAAATGCGTACAGATGAGGGAGGACGAATTACAGATGTTGATTGAAGGTGAAAACTGAAATGCAGTGATTATAGACGTCAGGAAGGGAATTGTTTGAGATCACAAGAAAAATAGGAGCATCACTGAAGGGGACAAATGGGGAAGAGGTAACAGGTAAGGAATGGTGAAGAGGAGAAAGAGTAACTGTCTAGAGGGACTCTTTATCATATTTGATGAAAGGGTAGTAGATGTGGAGTGTTTAGGTCGTGGAGGCATGTGAAATGCGATAGTTCATGGCTAGTGGTTTGGTTAAAGGAGAAGTGGTGGTGAAAGCCTTCTCTGAGATGGACTGTGGCAAGGCCGCTGGAATGGATGATATTTCAAGTGAATTTCCCCAAGAATGGAGGTGATAGTGCTGTTCACTGGTTAGTAAGGATTTTTAATGTATGTATAACTGAAGGTGAAGTGCCTCAGCATTGACAGAATGCCTGTATATTGACATTGTGTAAAGACAAGGGGGACAAAGATGATTGTTCGAATTACAGAGTTATAAGTGTGCCGAATGTACCTGGTTAGTTGTACAGGAAATTGGTGATCTAGAACAGTGTTGTCCAAAATTTTTTTTGTTACCTTCTTCTACCATTAAGAACCCCCATGACTGACTAAACTCAACATTTGGAAGGACAATGCAAATCATATTAAAAGTTCGCCTAATTTGAGATGTGGACAATAATCTATTGTTCAGTATGCTAAAGGAAAAAGACTAACTAAATAGCATAAAAATGCTTGAAGATTACTTACATCTCAATGTGAAATGTGGGGTTGATGTTCACTGATGACTTTTGCCATTCTGGGCGGTAGAGGTGGCTACTGCAGTGATCAGGCTTTGTTCCAGGTTTACATTTAAGCTCCTTCTCTGTTTTTTGATTTGATAACGCTCATTGCACAGAAGGATACTTCACAAAGGTAGGTAGACCCAGAGGGCAGAAGGTTTTCTAAAGCCTTCTTTCCTAGGTCAGGGTGCTCCTTCTTTACACAGCTCCAAAACCGAGTGAGGATTGAGCTTTCAAATATCAGTTTGAGGCCATGGTCTGAACACACTTCTGACAGTGCTTCCTGAAGGCAAATAGGAAGCTTCTTCATATTATTTTCAGATAGGAGGAATGGCTTTCTAACCCAGTCCAGTCGTACAGAACTCTCATATATGTCAGATAGCAAGATTTAAAAGCACAGATAGGGTTGGTCAAATGTTCCATAATAGCAGGTTTCACAGTCTCTCTCATCACTGTTAGTGTAAAAATAAGCATCTGATTGAGGAAAACACGTATAATATCTCCCTGAGCATATCTCCTTCCACAACTTTATTTTCTGTTGAAAACCATTACCTTTATCACATAAGTAAAGAATGTTTGTATCATTGCCCTGTAGAGACAAATCTAACTTATTCACTTTGCTAAATATGTTTGCAAGATATGCCATTTGTCCAAGCCAAGTAGCGTTTTCAAAATGTATGGCAACAGAAGATCCATGTTCTGATAAAAAAGGAGCCTACTTCATCTCGTAACTCAAACAACCTGGCGAGTACCTTCCCTCTCGACAGCCAGCGCGCTTCTGTGTGCAGTAATAGCTCTGTGTGCTCAAACCCTATGCTTTCACACGGTTTGTGAAACAGGCGAGCATTAAGTGGCCTTGAATTCATAAGTTGATTACTTTGACGCCATCATTCAATATCCCACGCAACTTTGAAGTCAACTTTTGGATGCTAATGATTCTCTGTGAATGATGCAATGAGTCCATTCCACATCAGGATCTTCCTTCTTAATCCATGCAATGAGACCCTTCACTTTCCCAGTCATGGATGCAGTAGCGTATGTACATCCGCCAATGCAAGATTTCCAACTAAGCCCTTGTTCAGAGAAGAACTGATTATTGACTTTGAAAATGGCTTCTCCAGTTGTGTGTTCTATTTTCTTTTTTTTTTCAAAAAAACTCATGCTCATTTATATCATCTCCATCAATATATCTCACAAACGAGACAAGTTGAGCCTGTCCACTGGCGTCAGTCGATTCGTTGAGCTGAAATGAAAAAGACTGGCTTGTTTACAGCTCGTTCACAACTTGATTAATACTATCTGTACATATTTTATTTACCCTTCAACAGACACTGGTGTGACAAGGGAACAGCCTTTAGTTGGTCAGCTGCCTTTTTATCTAGCATCTTTTCAGCCATCGCAACTGCAGCTGGCAGTATCAGTTCTTCAGCTACATTGAATGGCTTTTTTTAGCTTTCGCAACCAATAAAGATACAGCAAAGGATGCTTCCAGAGCTTTGCTTAATGTTGTGGAGGCTTTCTTGGTTTTCTAGGGAACACTCAAAATCAGAAAGTTTTTTGATAATAGCCTTTGACGCATGTATATTTGTATGAAGTAGGTTTCTTTCATAGTTCGAATTAATTATTCATATGTTATCAATAGTTTGGCTTTAGAAAGGGAGGTGGTGAGTAAAAGGAACATTGACTATGAGGGATCTACGAAGAGTAATTGCTGCATGAGGAGCAATATTTCGGCTCGAATGAGAATAGATTGCCATCTCAGAAAAATGTGGCGAGCCTGTGCGTCTCATTCTTAACGCATCGTTCACACACCACAAGAATGGCAACCTAGAAAGTTACTAAACTGATAAAGAGAATTACCATTTTTTTTTTTTTCTTGAGAGGAAAATGAGACACCATTTCTAAAATCACGCCTCAGTGGTCAACAGACTGCTATTCCGAGTTAACTTAGTAGAATATCTCTTAACCAAAATGGCAGTAAACGGGAAATCTATCAATAAAGGATTTTTCGAAGTTATGGGCACTTTCTGAGTTCACACAACAGGAAACTTGTAAGACTGATAATTCAGGCTCGATCTTCACCACCTGCTACAAGAGACATATTACATCAGAGTTAAACTTCTGCCTTTGGAACTGAGCTGCGCAACGAGTTCACTCCATAGCAGAGGGTGACTCGCTCACGACAACGCAAGAACAAACGTTAATTCTAGCGAGTACATCAGCCAAGAGAATACTGCACATCCCAGACTGCGGAATCTGCAAAGCGCTATGTGATGTGTGAACCTACTCACATCTTGTAACTGACCCACTCCCTTGAATAGCGTGTCCCTCGTCGCATATCAGTTTATTAAACAAACTAAAGGGCCGATTACTTTTACTCATTTTCAGCCGAGATAATAACTGAACATAATTATTGTTTCAGAAGAATCTACAACATCGTAGGGACAACATGATACGTATGTAGAAAGATCATGATGTCGTTAAGGTTTCAAACTTTGCTTCCTCCTGGTCCGGGTTCGAACTGTGACAGAAACATTACAGCAGCGACGAAAAAGGCCACTCGAAAATATCATTTCAAACAAGTTTTGCTAAGTAGTGGATCTTGTTTACGCAACAAATAAACATGAAAGAGAATGGTCTTCCAGCGATGAATAAAGACTGCATTAATACGTATGTTACGCACACAGGTCATCAGAGTCAGGTTTTACTTTGAAGTTAGTTGAAGTAAGATAACTGCTTTTAGTTCACAGTGAGTTGAAATTAAACCAGATTTCTTGACTTGAAAAAAAAATGAAAAGAGTAAGGACAGGACCGTCTGCACTTTCCCCTGCTCTTCCTAAAAAATTCAGTGTCTAGCAAGGGTGAACAAAAAGAGAGACGAAGGGAGAGAGAGGAGGGTGGGTCGAAGGAACGGAGAAAGAGCTCTGTTATATTCATGGGCAGTGAGTCAGTAGGTGAGGGTACACTGGGACGGCGAGACTTCCGGGAGCATGGTAGTTGTACGCATCAAGTTGTTGCTCCTCCGTCCCCTTACTGCCTCACCGCCCCAGCTGGCTGACCCAACACTGGCGAACTTCTTGAAACACAACGCTTCATGATTCAGACTTAGGCTCACTTCACATGTTCCACAAAGAGTTTTCATTTGCACGAGGAACTTTGAAGGAATGTCCAGATTTCGTTGAATTCCGAAGTAGTTCTAGATTTATCGTATACATTGATATACAGATAACGTTTCTTGACAGTGAAAAGCTACATGTACTCCCATCATGAACTATATTATCTGTAAGAATTTTAATTTATATTACCTAGAGCTACTATCGTCAACGATCCTTTTATACTGAATGGTCTTCTCGAGAGAGCAACACAACTGATCCTGGCAGAATGACGCGCTGGATAAATATTGTCGAGTTTTAAACGTCGCTGCTGATGGCCGTGTCATTAATCAGAAAAGGGGAGTGGATACTGTGTGTGTGCGTGTGTGTTAATAGCGACAGCAATTATCTCGCTCTGCAGCAGGAAAAATATACATTTTTTTCGTTTCTTCTGATTCTTATTTTCTTTACTGAAAGGTCATTGGTGTCGAGGGTGCATTGGAGATGCGCTTGTAGAAGATAAAATGAATTTAGGTCTATCGAAAGTGTAGTGAGGATGAATTTGTTCAGGGTGAAGTGAAGATGCGTCTGTTCAAGGGGAAGTTAACTCGGGTCTATCGATGGTGAAGTCAAAATGCGCTTGTCGAGGATGAAGTGAAATTAGTTTTATCGAATGTGTAACGAAGATGCACGTGTCGAAGTTAAAATGAAGCTGTGGTTATAGAAGGTGAAGTGAATCTACATTCATTAATGATATACTGAAGAGGTGTGCGATGATGCCTCTTTCCATAGTGACTTTGATGGTGAGTGATAGATCAAAGGGAGAAACGCTAAATTTGCTCGGGAATGTTGGCATTTTTAGTTATTAACGACCTACTGAATGAATAAATTGCAAAAGACCGGAACTATACGGCGAAAGTACATGTACCTACAAACAGTGGTGCTAAACACTGTAAACAAATGGTGTAGGTTGATATGCGGTCTGCAAAAGACAGTTCTTGTCGCAGTCTTTATGCGGTGCCGAACTGAAAGTCGGGGATGAGTGCTGTCAGGTAGCCTGAGGCGAGGATGTCGAGAATAATGAACTTAAAAAACCCCGTCTGATGAGGCCCAGGTGATCGCCAGGGAGAACAAAAAGAGTCCATGAGCTTAAAGAATATTGATCAGTGGTGTAAGAGGGATCGAAAACGATCCTTATGCTCCTCTTTTCACCTTATCTTGCTACACTTGTTGTGTATCAGACAGTGATGAAGAACACTTAGGATAGGGAAAGACTTACGTATTTGAGAAGAAGTGGAGTATTTTTAGTAGCGGTTTTGGTGAGGTTCTTGGTGACTTGGTTGATGGTGGCTCAGTCTAGGGTCTATCTGAGTTTCCTGCGGAACGGTTTTACTGGGAGAACTGTTGTCAACGTTGACGTCAATGACATAGTCACAGAGCAGGTGTATCTTTCATAGCATCATTAACGAGGATGAAAAAGTACGAACGCCCCATATCATGGCCCTGACGGGTGCCATAGATGATGGAGTTGAAAGTTTTTGAGCCATGGGATGAGACCACTTCTTTTACCTCGTTGCTTGGATTTGTTGATGCTGTGTATGACTAGGTTGAAAACCTTAAAGAATTGTCCTTATGCTGCTGGAAAGTTAATGACGCCGACTAGTCAGTTAGGTGTTATTGAAAGTTCTTCATATTACAAAACTGTTGAGGGTCTTTGAAGCTTCTAGAGCCCTTAGTAAGCCCAACCAAAAGAAACTTACAGAGAGAATGTTGATGACTAGAATTCGTAAGTGCATGAGAGACAGTGGACTTGTCAACATCGATATAGGTGAAACATATGATGCCATCCAATCAGTGGAGCATCTTAAATGAAGCCGAGAAGTATAGGGTGAGGCAAAAACCCAGTCTCAGGCCGGTCCTGACTGAGGTAAATATACAGGTTGAGCCATGACCCAGGGTGACGCAAGACCCTGGATG
This sequence comes from Panulirus argus, assembly GCA_038088735.1. Classification (NCBI taxonomy): domain Eukaryota; kingdom Metazoa; phylum Arthropoda; class Malacostraca; order Decapoda; family Palinuridae; genus Panulirus; species Panulirus argus. The sequence continues at coordinate 20,642 of JAYMFT010401763.1, read as the reverse complement.
AGGCAAGACTCATGGTGAGGCAAGAGGCAAAGTTTCTCCCTCCAAACTTCGATCACTGTTCGGGGCTTGTTGAAACTCTTCTTTGTTCTGGGTCTTCGACATTGATGGAAATAAGATGGATCTTAAAAGACTGATCTGATTTACTTAAGTGCTTGAAGTACCTTCAGAAGTCAATGAAACCTATGGAAACCTCATCTAGTTTACCCTAGTTCAGGGCTGAACACCAGATTCAGTTTCACTGGAAAGTAAATGTGGTCGCTTTTCCTTGAGGCTGTGTAACAGTCTTGCAACCCCAAATTCTTGCACTTGAGTCTGAGATCGATGAGGGCCGGAACGTAGGCTGGGAAGTGGGTGGTGTCAGGGTAGGGGAATCTCTACTAGAAGGCGGCGAAGTGAATGTTGATAAGTTGGACCGCTTCAACAATGGAGAGGTATTCAAAGCGTTGAGAAGAGGGAGCCAGGCTAATCAGACTGCTGAGCTCTTAGTTTTCAATGCTATTGGCCGACGCTGGACCGTTTGAAGTGCTGTAGCTTGGGTTTGTACTAAGGTCTCTTCTCAGAGCATATTGTGTGTCGATTGTGTGTCGATTGTGTGTGTGTGTGTGTGTGTGTGTGTGTGCGTGTGCGTGTCTGTGATTAAATTCTGCGCATGCTCCTATGTACTAATAGAAAATAAAATAAAATACTTGGAACATGTTTCAATCAAATTATTTAGAAACGCTGTCATCTAGTGGACGATGCTACCATTAAACTGTGGAAGTCGCCTCGTCCTCCTGATGGGGAGATACACAGGCCCCTCCTGCCTGCCCGTCAGGCCTGATGGGGAGGGACGCGCAAGTATTCAGTAAACACATTTCCAGTTATTTCATCGGCGGCGTCTGTGTGTTTTTGCTTCCTTTAACTTACATTCTCCTTTTCCTGCTTTTCTTTCTCCGTCTCTGTGGTTCATATCATTATCATCAATTAGCTTCGTCTTCTACGCAGTGGATACCACTGCTTGTGGCTGCACATCTTTCCTCCTCCGCCAACTGGAAAGATATCCACAAAACTCAGGACAGATATCTAGTCGAAATTTTCGGGAAATGTTGAAAGATACTCGGACTTCACGTCCGTCAATCTGGGAATGGTTGGTTGCCTTCCTCGGGTACGGAAATATAAAATAGTGCTCTCCCCCCCCCCCCCCCCACCCACTCTCTCTCTCTCTCTCTCTCTCTCTCTCTCTCTCTCTCTCTCTCTCTCTCTCTCTCTCCCGTCACCAGTCTCTCAGGCACTGTGCGAAAGACAAAGTGTTGTCAACCCTCCTCACATTTTGCATTTAGCTTCTCCTTAGTTTCCTTAGTATTAAGTTTCTGCGTCCCTCCTCTCTCTCTCTCTCTCTCTCTCTCTCTCTCTCTCTCTCTTTCTTTCTTTCTACACGTTTAGCTTCTTATGAATGCTTCATTAGTAAGGCAAATATTTTTCTGTTTTTATGTCCCATTTAGGAGAAGTACATCATTTCTACCCAGTCCATTTCTATTCATCCTTCATCCTTTCACTCTTTCCAACCTATACCACCTTGCTGCTGGAGTCTGACGTGATCCGAGAGGATCAGTGCAAGAGCTAGCGATGCTGAGGGAGTAGCGCAGGTGAGGCTGTGTAATGAATTTTGCCTCTGACTTGACCCGTAAAGGTCATGTGAAATGCCAGCAGTGTTTATGTGATAGTAATTACGCATTCATCGATGGTGAAGTGAATTTAGGTTTATCGAGGGTGTAATGAAGATGCAGATGATGATGGTGTCTCCCTCCGCATTGAACATGGCGGTGAGTGATAGTGTAGATGGAGACACTGCATTCTGATGGTGATGTTCCCTTCACTACTAGATTCTTTCTTTCCTCAGTTTTTCCAATTTGTCTATCATTCTGCGTTCACGGGCTTAAAGGACAAATACTACAAGATTTTTTTGTAGTTTGAGTCCAAATGGCAGTTTGCATCGAGGTATCAATCAACAGTCCATACAGAGAAGACCACAAGGTCAGACAGGTCCATATGGTGGTGTTATACGTTCGATAAACGAGAATTCAATATCCAAATTCCGTTATACTGTAAATTCGTTATTTTGCAGCTGTTTCGCTTCTGATCAGTCCTAATACGGCGTACCATAAAGTATGCTTTGCAGGAACCCCTAGAGACAAGAAAAGACTGGAATTTGTGGTAAAAGCTTGATAGATATTGCTGTAGAGGTCATGAAATAATCCGTTTTCTGTCTGTCTTTCTGTCTGTCTGTCTGTCTGTCTGTCTCTCTCTCTCTCTCTCTCTCTTTCTCTCTGCGTCATCTCTGCTACTTAATGTATTCCGTTTGTCTCGTGGACACCGTCACTGTCTCCTCTCTCTTTGGCCTGCTATTCACAAATTTTGTGAGAAAAATCCCTTGAGATTTCGTATATACATGTAAATCCTGCTTATATCTCTTCACAACTGTCAAAAAATGTGTTGCCTGGGGAACATCCGGAAGGCATGAAGTATAGATCTGTTGGCCAGCTCGGCATTTTGGTCATTGCTAGATGTACACGGACGCTAGAGAAAATTTTATCACTAGTATAAGTTAGCTTGGTTGTCCTTCACTGAAGAATCCTTGCACATACATCTCTGCCATGAAGAAATCTCAAGTCGCCACGAACGCATAACTCGCATCTCCATGGATGAAAGGGAACAGGTTTGTCAGGCAATACACCAACGGGTAAGTTACTACTACTACTGGATGATGTATCATCATTAGACGATGCATCAGGAAGTGGAGTGCGAAGGAATGGAAGCAGAAATAGATCACTGGATCCTTTCGAGGCTGATTGTAATTGTAGAAGGAATCAAGGACAGAAATTCGTGCTGATATAGCAAAAAAAAAATCGTTAAAGGTAAATAACCGTAGATATTATAAGTACGAAGTTTTCCTTTTTCTTATCCCTTTGCGTATCTCAAATTCTAAATTACTTATTAGTTCATCATAAATAGGTGTTAACAGGCTCCGCCTGCAAGAGGTTACACCTTGAGAGAAAAGTCGCTTTCGGCGAGGCTGTATCACTGGGAGAACAGTCCCGTCAAAGAACATCTCAATCCAAAGGAGTTCACATCTCTCTGTTACTCAGAGAAGCGCACCTAGAAGCAGTGAGAAGTTTTTGTCAAGTGTGTAAGGTTTGTGTACGAGTAGGAAAGAGAGGAGAATAAATAGTTCCAAGTGAGGGTTGGTCTACGGCAGGGGTGTGTGATGTCACCGTGGTTGTTCAATTTGTTTATGGATGGGGTAGTGAGGGGAGGTAAATGCGAGAGTCTTCGAAAGAGGGGCGAGGATACAGTTTGTAGGGGATGAGAGAACCTGGGAAGTGAGTCAGTGGTTTGCTGATGATACAGCACTGGTGGCAGATTCGAGTGAGAAACTGCAGAAGTTAGCGACAGTTTGGAAGAGTGTGGTTTCCCAGTCTGTGTTGCAAATGCCACTACTGGTATAATCAGGGTTCGTCAGTGGTACGCGGTGAATAGAACCAATAAGCCACTTCTTCGTCCAGTCATCAGTCACCTGATCACTTTTCCATGCTTACATATACACTGTATTTCAACTCCAAAGAAATTTCATCTACACTTCAGAAACTCGCTCGTTACTTCATCTATAACCCTAGCTTTCTCATTCTTTAACAAGATTAAGACTCTTGTAAAATCATCCTTTCCCATTGTTCAAATTTCCTCAGTCTTTCTTTATCTATGTTTAAACTGCACCAGTGGACACGTTTTTCACCTTAATCTCCAATCAGTTCTTTGAAAGACTTCCTCCATTCCTTACAAACTTTATCAATTGTTACTAGAATTTTCTCAGATTTGTCCAATATACCTTCACCTTCATGAAAGCTATGATAATGAAAATAATAGATAATGCATGTAATAGAGAGTGAAGCCCTGACAAGGAGGATGGGAAGGGTAAGGTGAAATAGCCTCTATCCATACATGAGGTTTGTAGTCCACTAATCGTCTGTGGTGTTACAGATACAAAGGGATTCAAAGATGTATAAAGGAATGCAAAAGCAATGCATCACTGAGTCCTTCCTTTACGGTTTATACTAAAAGAATAGAGTCAGAATAATGGACGTTTGTGATATTAGAACAGAAAAATACTCTCATGACAAAAGGAGAGATACTTGCAAGCTTAATGATTAAAGAGAGGAAAAAATGTCATTTACGGACTTGATGAAAACTATTTGTAAATTCTGACTCTAAATGCATAATACTGTACTGTGTTCAACTATTCTTACTGGTAAGATATTTCATATATCTACAATCCTCTCGGAGAGAAAGTCCTTTTTTCTTGTTCCAAGTAAACTGTTTGTCCACAAATTTGTATCCATAACTACGAGTGATATCAGACTAATTTCTCTTTAGATAAGTGCTTATATCTAGAGGGCCAAGACCTTCGATAATGCATACCTGTATGAAAGCACTTTTTAACTTTTTCATATCTAAGCTGAGTATGTTTAGTTTGCCTAGTCGACTTCCATAGTATATGTGTGTCAGTCTTGGTAGCTCGCCTGTGTATTTATTTCAAGCGTGGTGACCAAAACCGAACCACATGTTCAGGGTAGGGACGCATCAGCGAGTTGTAAAGATTGAAGAATAGTTTCTTAGGACTGCATTCGATTGCCTTATCCATGATGCCTAGAATTTTTTGTTCATCTTTTGTATTACTCCCTCGCACTGCCCAGGCTTTAGGTCTTCGGAGATTATCAGACTTAAATTTTTCTTCCTCATGTACATTTTGCAGATCAACGACGTTCAAACTATTGCGTGTCTTTTCATTTTTGGCTGCCGATTTGTGAAACTTTACACCTATGGATATCAAAACTCATTTCGCATATGTGAACCCAATCTTCCAATCCATCCATGTCATCTTCCAACCGTAAACGATCAGATATTGTTTAAGCTTCATTTTCCAGCGAAGCGCTATCGACGAATTTTGATATCTTAGAGCAAAACCCGTCATCAGTACCACTGGTACGTAACAAAAAGAGAACTTGTTCGAAGACAGGTCCATACAACACACCATATGTTACGCCTAACCAGTGTGAGGCTTGGCAGTCATGTATTTCTCTTTGCTTAAGGCCAATCTACCGATTTTCTGTCCACCAGAGTGTAACATCATCTATACCTTGTAACTTAGCGTTTGTTAATAATCTCTGATAAACAAATATTAAAGATATCGAATGCCTTTTGAAAACCTAAAAGGATAACGTTAACTGATGTCGGAGAAATTCATGTGTTGCAGAGTGCTGTGGTAATAAGATTTCCTGGGAGTGCGTATTTCGCGTATTACTTTGCTACGGTCTTTAAGCTGTTGGTATTGTTGTGTTAAAAGAACCAGTCTCGTTGTTCGTATTTTGTATTAGACTCCTAATGCTGTCTTATCAAGGTCACGTCATCTGGGTGTATAAGTTAATAGCGACATCATATTTTTTCCTACAACATATTACATATTCTTAAAATGCTTACTAAAGTTTATTCTAAAGATACATAGGTTTGAGTGGTTTGAATCTATAGTGAAATAAAGTGCCTGTTGACAATTCACTGAACTCTGCCTTTCTGTTTTCTTTTTAGATTTGACAGGAATAAAACCAGGATTTGGTTGTATTAAAGCTTCGAATAGTATTCTTATGTGTGCATAAAATTCACCGTAAAGCCACAGCGACAAATATTTCTCGACTACAAAAGTCTGTATATCATTTGTATTTTGGCTGCAAGCTTGGGGATCAGGTGCAAAGTTGGACTCAACGAATTTGCTATGTTTCACGTGTAACAGCTTGGAGCAACTACTTAAAAATTAAGTATTTCCCACATAGTTTTTGCTTCTACGATGGCAGGGAGAGAAGGAAAAAGACACAGGAATGATTACTGCATCTACCTTTACAAAATGCTTGATCTTCAGGTCAAAATGTAAACACCTTGAGGATTATTGATTCTAACCACACCAGCAAACTAGCAGGAACTACAGGATGTCGAGGACATGCCAACAATGGTAGCAGGCGAAAATACACTCGTCATCGGAAGACAAGGCTAACCAACTCAAAGTAGATAAGGAGACGCCACACCTCACTAAGCAAACAGAGCTTAATGACTTGCTGCCTGTTTGAAACCACTCAGAAGAGCTCCTTGGTTTATTATATTAATGGAGGGAATTCTCTTTTCCGATACCACTACCTTCTACTCCGAAGTGTATGATAAAGTTAAAGAATGCACCAAGTATAAAAGGCATCATGCAGCTATTAGGTTTAAACAAAACGAATGGCGTCATGTTCATAGATACGTACAGTAACGTCTTTAAAACCAATGTTGCTTCACACTGGGAACAGGGAATCTTTAGTCTTCCTCGCCCACACTTTCGATAAGAAGGTTGTTATGAAAATATAATAATTTTCCTCGTTTCCATCGCTACAAATACTTGATTAACAGGAGAGGTTCACAAGACCTTACTCTCTCTCCTTTGCATCTGGGACAGCCGCTCGACTCAGAAGCGGTATTTTTTTTTCTTTGTGAAAAATGGCCAATGAAAGAAGTTTTTATTCGTAAGGAAGAAATGTGAAACATACTTCAGTTGTCGAACCCTGAAAATTTTATCTCCCCTTTTATCATTATCAAACTTGGTCTAATCGATAAATTGTCAAATTACTGATGCTAAGATGAAACTTTTGTTGAGCCACAGATTAGAGAGAGACTGTGATTGATGCAACTTGTGATGTAACGACAAATATTGAACTACCTGCTCAGCGGCCCATCAAATCAGCCGGGAAAGGATTGTTAGGTAACATAAAAGCATTTAATTTTGGTTGTTGTTTAGGACGAAAACGGTGAACGATTCCACCAATTCTATTCTTCTAGAATGGAACAACGTCATCAGGGCGGATGGGACCCAGGAATGATGGGAAACTCCTATTGGTGCTTCTAGGGAGGACGTGAATTTGGATACTTAACGAAATTGAGCAGCAGCATAGTTGTAGTACAGCTTCACAATTTATTTATAGTTTTAGCATGGTTTCATAACATATCTATAGTTGTAATACGGTTCTATTATTCACATATAGTTGTAATATGGTTCTATGTTACGTATGCAACTGTAATATAGCCCTATAATTGTGATTTGTTTTCAAGTTTATCTCTTCAGTATGGTTTTATGATTTACATACAGTTATTATACGGTTCTATATGATATATATAGCTGTAATAGGGTTCTGTATTACAAATATAGTTCTAAATCAATGTTATAATGGTAACTGGCTTTGTTATATAGAAATACTGAATAGTGGAAATTTTATAGTTATCCTTTTGCTGTCAGCTGGGAAACCCTTAATAATTACTTTTATCTAAAATCACAGCGCATAAATTTAATGGATGTCACAAATAGAAATTGATGCGCGATGGAAAATTTTCAACAGTATTTTTATAATCTGCACGTCATGAATGGCTGAATTTACAATTTTATGTCATATACAGGAAAAACTTACATTTTGTAAACTAGCAAGGCGTGTCTTTTCACATCGATAAAGTTACACAATAACCAGTTTAATAGTGAAGGATCTGATGGTACGTTGTTCAGTGATAAACTGTTTGCTAGTAAACTGTCCAGTGGCAAGTTTTTCAGTGATACACTGTTTGCTGGTGGGCATTTCGCTGGCAAGGTGCTCAGTGCTGAATTTTTCGGCGGTGAATCATCCAGTGGTGAATCGTCCTTTGATGAATAATCCCGTAGCAAGTTGCCAGCTGGAACAGTACGTTCTCCAGCGGTGAATCGCCATCCGTAAACTTTCTGGCATCAGGCTATTCTGCCATGAAAAATATTCTGGTGGAAGGATGCTCAGTGAAGGATCGTTCAATGTTGGTATGTCCGGAAACAAGTTGTGGCACAGTGATGCGTCCGGTAGCAGATAATACGGTGATAATCGTCCGATGGCAGTTAGCCTGTAGATGGACTGTGTCATTACAAGTTCTTCTCTGCTTCTGTCGTTGTTTAATCTTTCTTCTGAAACCTATTCGCCCCTCGAGCCCTTGGCTGCTGAAATGGAACGGAGTCTAGACTTATAGCCTTCGGTAACAAAGGTGGCAATGAAAATATCTCTTTTTGGCGTGTATGTAATTCATATATGAAGCTGTATATTGCTGAACCGGTACCACATTATCTAAACAGTGACGCATATAAGAAGCGTGTCGAAGCGGCCTTTTCCCTGTATGAATCAGGAAGGGCATCAGCGAAAAATGAATATAAATAAACACAGTATGTCACAGTCCTTCTCATCAGCGTAATGCCTGGCATATCCCAAGCGATCCCAGAGCCGCTGACCTAGCTGATAAGAGAGATGAAGTCGATAAAGGCAGAGGAGGGGGGAGCTGGATGACTATACCCACAGGAATCTGACTCATGACTCACCTATGAAAGAGTTGGTGAGTCACGTGAGACTGATGGGATGAATAAGTGATTGCAAAACAAAAAATTCACTGACGTGTTCGCTTTTCCAAAACCTCAGAAGCTGTTCGAGGTGAGAAGATGAGGTTGCTGGGATGAAGTATCTCAGTGAGGTTGCCAAAAGCGAAACGATATTGTTCTGGTCTGAGGTTGTCCGATGCGAGACACAGGAGATGCTGTTGTGAAATATATCAGAGGTTGTGAGAAGCGGGGGTTACTGAGGTTGGTAGAATGACAGACTTCAAAGTTTACCAAGAGCGAGACGCTGGGGTTGCTGGAGTAATGGAATGAGATGGGGTTGCTTTATACAAAGGTTGTCAGGGATGAGACCCTGAGGTTGCATGGGTAATAAAGACACAAGAGTTGTCAGGAGTGCGCCGATGGGGTTGATGATGTGCAGAAGCTGTTAGAGACGAGATGCTGGGGTTTCTAAGGTAATAAGACTTAGAGGTTGTCAGATGCGTGAAGATGGGGTTGAGAGCTGACAGAGGTTGTCAGTGTCAGAAGCGAGATGTCGGGGCTACTGACGTACAGAGGTTTTCAGAACGAGGCGCTGAGTTTGCTCGGGTTACGGGCGTAAACAGGCTGTCAGCAGCGAGGCGCTAGTGCTGCTGGTGTACAAAGGTTCTCAGAATCGAGCCACTGGCTTTGTTGACATGAAAGAGAAAATATGACGCATGAGCCAGACGGAAAATTCTGCAGCCAAGCGTCCCTGACTTGCTGATACGATAAGATACACAATGACGTGTGTGTTATACAGGACATAATTTAAGAATTGAGAAAAAAGTTATACAGAATCAGTTGCTAATGCGTTGATAGTTGGCGAGAACTAACGCACTGGAACGACTGCGGAATATAGTGAAGACGACGCTGGCTGATCTGGAAAGGTCAGTGAGCTGCCAGTAAATGACTAATTTCCGAGGTATTTGGTAGCCATTCTCAGGCACACTACATCACCTGCACGACCTCACCTTTGTGTATGTTAGCACTTTTATGTATGTACGTTTGTATGTGATTACCTTGTGTGTGTTGTGGGAAGAGTGTTTCACACTCGTGTTGCCCGTCTCTTAACCAGGTATGTACCATGCCTTTCCTCCTATATGTATACACACACACACACACACACACACACACACATACCAATTTATCGACCAGTACCGAGGGAAGATGAACGCCTGGATTAGGTAAAGGGTGACTGCCGCTACTAGGATTCGAGCCCATGCAAGCCTGACCTCGGGCAGTCCCGTGTTGACTCCCGATCAGTAACGCTAACCACAACCCCACGGAGGCCCGTATGTATGTGTATGTGTCACATGCTTTTTTTCCAAATCCATGGGTAATGGATATGGAGACAGCATATGACTTGGTTTATATAGATGCCTTGTGCAAAGTCTTGCGAATATATTGTGTGGGAGGAAGGTTGTTAGGGACGATGAGAAGTTTTTATCGGGGGAGGGGGGAATGAGGCGCATGCCCATAGGAAGTGGGGAGGGTGAGTGGTTTCAAGTGAAGCTGGTATGCGGCAAGAATGTGTGATTTCACCATTGCTTTTTGATCTATTTATGGATGGGGTAGTGAGGGTGGTAAATGCAAGTCTTGGAGAGACGGGCAAGTATGAAGTCTGTTAGGGGTGAGGGTGGCTTGGTAAGTGAGTCAGATGTTGTTCTTCGATGATACAGCACTGGTGGCTGATTCGAGTGAGAAACTGCAAAAGTTTGTGACTGAGTTTGGAAAAGCGTGTGAAAGGAGAACGTTAACAGTACATGCAAATAAAATTAATGTCATTAGGTTTAGCAACGTAGAGTGACAGGTTAGTTGGGGTGCGAGTTTGAATGGAGAAAATTTGGATCAAGTTAAGTGTGTTAAATACCTAGGAGTGGACAGGGCAGTAGATGGAACCATGGACCCAGAAGTAAGACAGAATCGGTGAGTGGGCTAAAGTTCTGGATGCACTGAAGAATGTGTGGAAAGAGAGGTCGTTATCTATGAGAGCGAAATGGGCAAATTTAAAGGTATAGTAGACCCAAAGATGCTGTGCGGATGAGAAACATGGGCTTTAGATAAAGATGTTGAGGAGGAGGGTGGACGTGTTGGAAATGAAATGCTTGAAGGTAACGTGTTATGTAAGGTGTTTTATCAAGTAAAGAAAAATGCATGGTAATAAAGAGAGTGTGGTTGAGAGAGCAGAAGATATGTTGAAATGGTTTGGACATATGGAGAAAATGAATGAGGAGAGATTGACGAAGAAGATTTATGTATCAGAAGTGGAGGGAACAAAGATCAGATGGAAGGATAGAGAGGAAAAAAAAAAATTGAGTGAATGGGGCCTGAACATGCAGGAGTTTGGAAAGTGTGCACAGGACAGAGTGAACTCTACGATGTGGTAAACAAAGATCGACGCGCTGTTGACTGGTTTTTGCCGGTAACCCCGGCAAGTTTATTGTGCACCCAATACTCATCCTGTGAGCGGCAGCGCAAAAGGATTACAGAGGCATCAAAGGGTCTTGGTCAGACCTCACTGGGCTAATATTTCACAGGTTGTTACAAAGTTGATTCACTATATATTTATCATATACTTTATATAGTTTCATATGGTACGTTTTACTTACTAGATGCAAAAGAATGGGTACAAACTTGAAATTTAAGGTATTTTCTTATTAACAGTATTATAGGTGTTGTGAAATTTCTTGCAGGGTTTGTTTAGATCTATCCCTAAAAGGCTCAGTTTATTACATGCTAAGACATAGTGTTCTAGTTTGAGTCTAAATCTTTGACCACAAACTTTACAATTTACATGATTAACATCTTCAGATAGACCAAAGCGCCAATAGTGCTTATAACCTAGCCTTATTCTAACAATTACATCATGTAATCTGCTGATCTTATTACTTTCTCCATATACATGTGTTACTTTACAAATTTCACTGCGATGGAATATCTTTCTGCTTGTGCTTATCTCAGTTCGTCTACTTGCGTCAAGGAGGTCTGTTAGTTCGTTTCTAATTACAGTTTTGAGGCTTCTAATTGACAACCCAACGTTGTTTTCAACATCGCCATTCCTAGGTGCAAGTTTGGCTAAAGCATCAGCTTTGTTATGCTCATGGAGGCCTATATGAGAGGGAATACATAGCAGTTTGATTTGAATCCCTAAAGCAATAATGTTTGAGTATTTGTTTCTGGCTTCAGAGACCACCATGTTACATTCTGATCTCAGGGTCTTAAAGGTAAGTAGTGATTACAAAGAATAAGTGATTTCTACCACTTGAGGAGCAACATGTATGGCAGACAATTCAGTTTGTATAATAGATGCCCAGTTGTTCTTCTAACATTTTTCTCTAATCTACCACCATTGGGCTGGATCACAGTGGCAGCACTACCTGCCCAATAGCAGAGTCGCGAGAACCGTTAGTATAGATGCACTGGGCTACATCATCATCAGTATGGAGTTTCTATATATGTTCAAGAGCACTGGTTTTGGTTAAGTGTTGGAGTTGAAGATCGTAAGCAATTAGACTCTTAGGTGGATAAGGTGTTGTGACATTAAAGGGAGTTGCTTGCCAGGAAGTAAGGAAATGCTTCTGCTTCTTACTTTTATTCAAACTATGTACTTCAAACACTGTCGTGTGGTTGGCCGTTATTTGGATCCACTTAGATTCACTTATGCCAGGGCATATATGGTTTAACAATTCTGTAGAGACTACACCATCTGAATCACCGTGCAAAAGTTTCAGTCCTGTCATCAGATTGATTTCAAGTATTCTGTCTTCAATGCTGGGGATGCCAAGTTCATTCTGCATGTTGAGTATTTTAGTGGACTTCGGGCAACCAAATATGATTCTTAAGGCTTCATTTTGCATTTTTCAAGTCTATTGATACCTTTTGTGTTATGTAGGACCACAGCTGGAGGGTGGCAATTCATTCGAGACCTAATATAAGCTAAGTACATCATTTTAACAATACTGATATTTGCACAATAACTAGGATTGTACCCTGGAGCAGCTCTCAGAGCTCTGAGTCTGTCTGTACATTACCGATTTAGTTTTTACACATCATCTGCAGCATATGGGACTGCAGACATCGTAAAGGAGACATAATCAATCGATTTTCTATCAATTTTCATTCTAAATGGTCTGCTCCTACCGTTTCCAATTCGTTTATTGAAGGCCTTAGTTTTATCTGCAGAAAATGGTGAAGCCAAGGCTTTCACAGGCTTTGCGTATGCACTTAAGAACAGTTTGCATTTTACGTTATGTTTTGGTGTGTATAAGAATATTATCAGCATAACGAATAGTGATATTTCTGGAACACTGTGGATTCGATTTCAGTTATGCATTGACTAGTACACTGAACAAAGTGGGGCTAAGTATTCTACCATGAGGATTGCCAAGTGGCATGTCTTTAACTTCACTTTTGTAACCTTGAAACAACACAGAGGACTTTCTAATTGAGAGATAGTCGGGTATCCAGTGAGGGAGCCAGCTACCTATATTTATTTCTGCTAACTCATACAATATCAAATTGCAATATCAAATGTAGCTTTTTGGCCAGGAAATGTGGTGTACTTATGCCTTCTGTCCTCATGAACTGTCGGAAAGCAGTGATGTAGTTGTGTACACCTTTGCCATGTGTGAAGCCATTAACATTAGGTGACACATGTTCTTTGATTCTGTGTAGTAACTCTGTTGAACACCATACTCTCAAAAGTTTTGCACAGGCAACTCGTCAGGGAGATGGAGCAAAATTCATCAGGTTGATTGTGTTTAGGTATTGCTACAATTAGGCTGTTAGTGCATGAGGAAGGTAAATGACCCATGGCATACTTCATAACATACAGCTTTCATAATGGGTTGCCACATACACGTCTTAAGAAGTCTAATAATTATGATATGTGCTGTAAATGCTCTGAACCAGGGTATATTGAGCATCCAGGGAAGCCATGGAAAGGTTTTTGGATCTGGTTGTGGATAGGGGTGTCTGTGGTTTTGATGCATTGCGCATGACAGCTAGGGCATAGATATGAGCGAATGCGGCCTTTCTTCGTCTGTTCCTAGCGTTACCTCATTAACGCGAGGAAAGGCAAACAAGCATGATATATATATATATGGTCTGACGTCCTGTGTGTTGGTGGGTTCCCTTGGACCTGGGGAAGACAGGCCATGAGTCAGATGGTGAGACGAGAAGTACGAGGATCTTATAAAAACCGAAATTTTATTATTGAAAATGGGTCGAACCTTATCCTTTAGTCTTCAGTACGGTAGGAGAAGACTCTGCACGAACCATCCTCTTTAGGGGTGGGGGGACAACATTAAAGGTGTACATTAAGCTTTGGAATTCTACCCTTTTATGTCTTTCGCAATATCTATGACCTGGCATACTTTCCCTTGTCTCTTTTTTTCCCCCATTCATAATCCTTTCTATATTTCAATTATGGGCCGTCCTTGATGTGGACTTTTGTCCGTGAATGGAGCCTTCAACGTAAGAAAGAAAAAAAAGGCCAGTGAAGATAGGACGAACATGGAGCCTAGAAGAACGAGCGAAACAGAGAATATAAAGATGATGGCAATGTCAGGTAGTCAGGGAAACACATTAAGACAAAAACAGTAAGGAAAGACGAAAAAATATAAGGCGGTTATGGCAGATAGAAAAGCGAGAGAGCTGTATCACAGTCACTGGGGATGCAGGAGGGAAATGTATGCATGAGGAGGAGGAGGAGAGAGGGGAGGAACAGAATGCCAAGGAAGCTGAATAAAGAGACGGTATTTGACATGGGAGTTGACAGAGACCAGATGCAGTCGGGTGAAATCCTCTTCCGAAATATTCTAAATGCGCTCTGTCTATTGTTTGAAACAGCATGCTTTTGGATAATAAACTTTCACACGAGAGTAAATGTCAACATCGGATATACCTGTGATTATCACATCAAAAATTCTGCAAGTTGTTTATAGGAATTCATGGAAAGCAAAGTATGTCTTTACAAATGTGACTAGTGATGCCTGTGTGTCTGAAGTTGTCGTTCATGAATAATATACAGTAAAAAATGAGTTACAATAAATATCTAAAGTTACTTTGAATATGCATTCGGATGTCACTCTTACACTAAGACCCTACCCTGGGCCACTACTAACAGAACACAGGCACAAACCATTTGGGTCCAAACTCGGATTTTGCCGTCTACTGAAATTCTCTTTCTCGACTATTTCTCTCTCCTTCCCCCAATTCCTTCCTTATGAGTTCCTTTGTTATACTGATAACAGCGGCACATTAGGAACGTATCCTGCCCTTCGCCTAACAACACACCTCGACGGCATTACAGCCAAGTATAACTCAACATAATCCTGTCGAGGTACGGTGACATCACCCTAACCTCACACTCTAATCTTCCCCTAACAAACTCTTGCATCATCCTGGACGTCTGACGTCAGCCGTCGGGTGGGCTGCCTGGCTGGCGGGCGTCCCCAGCAGTGAGTCAGTCAGTCACCTGTTGACTCCCCTCCAAACCGCATACACTGTCCCGTACCTCCTGTAATATGGAGGGATCGTGGCAAGAATCTGTGAAGAAGAGCCGCCTTAGAGACGTGATCACTGCCCATATACACGAATGATTGGTACAAAGAAGCAGTAGTAATTGTAAACAGTGGTACTGGTCAGGACCTTACAGGCTGATTGTGACCTCCTGACGTAGGTGACCGCTCCAGAGAGATGAGCGTATGTCATACCACGTCATACACACGAGACAACCGGCCAGCACGGGTGAGCAACGCTTTACTCACAACCGGAGTAAAGGTTTTCCCCAACTTACAATACTGCACAGCGTATCGTTTTAAGGATTCTTAGTGTCTCTTTGATTAATTCAAAATATGCCACGATTGAAATAGATTGCGACTAAATGGAGTTCTTTGATTACTATTTGGCAGCCTTGGTTAAGCACGAATAATTATCTAGCATGCGTTATTCATCGATTTGAGGCAAAATATAACTAGATGTATTTCAGTGGATGATTCCCATATTTCAAGCTTTTTTATGGCCTTTATCTGGCCCACCTTGCACTCATTGATACGCGATCCGGCCCGCAGAGGCAAAAAGGGATGCTGACCCCAGCCCCAGAGTGTTTTAGCTTTCAGTACTTTATTCCTTTGTTCTGACCTTCTGCCCGTTGATGAATCGCCCCCACTCCGCACTCCGAGTAGCCAGTTGGCTACTGGTTCATGGATTCTTTGTACGCCGTGTTTTACAGATGAACAATAGGTCGACGATGTAGAGATGCTCCCCCATAAAGGCCATGGCTATAAAGAGGCAAATAACAGTAGACGCAACTGTGTATAGAGATGGTTCTTGCTACAAATGAACAGAAGTTAAAGAAAAAAAAAGAAACACGATATCAATTCTTTCGACATATCTCCAGAATCCCCAGATCTTCAGCTTGTTTAAGTCTACAAGTGCCAACCAAACAACTTAGAGTGACTGTCATTGTATGGTTTGAAAATAACTTTACCTATCGTTAGTTTGCACTATTAATCAGGCCTATTAAACATACCTACAAGGAATAGGTTACTGAGGTGAGTGCATTTTGCACAGATGAATGGTACGCTGTGGTGAGAGCTAGTTCGAATAATAGCTATATAAAACAGAGGGTTACCATAGATCAGTGTCATACAGAAGAGAGTGCTAGCACAGAGGGAAGAGCTAGTATAGATCAGTAAAATGCACAGGGGAGGTCTAGTGTAAATCATTGCTATATAGAAGGGAGTGCTAATACAAATTAGTGAAATACAGAGGTGATTGCTGGTACAGATCAGTGCCATACAGTATTTACTGTTCGTTCAAATCGCTGACTTTCAAAGTTGAACGCCAGTAGCGGGTAATGCTACACAGGCCGTAGCTACAAGGTATCATTGCTACATAGAATACACTGCATATCCACAGGGGTGTTGTTTCCCCTAGTTTGGAGAACTGCTCACAGGTCTGGGGTAGCTCTTCCCCCACATCTTTCTTAGCTCGGGTGGAATCAAAAGTGTTCCATCTCATTAACTCCCTTGTTATCACTTCTCTTCAGCCAACTTATAATACTGGATATAAACATGAGACCAAATGTTTTGCGTATGCATATTTTTCTTCAACAAGACCGTTAACATATGGAATGATTTACCAAAAACAGTGGTTGTAACACCATAGATACGCTTAAGAATAAACTTGACAAAGACTACGCTTCAAGTCAACAACTGTTATCATTTGCGCCTCTGTAGTTGCATAAAGAGTTTAAAGATGCGTTTCCGTATGTCATCTGTTTGCTTTTCTATTCTTACCACATTAATCTCTGTGTATCTGATTTCCACTATCACAAACAGCTCGAAAAAATTAAATGGTCTGTTGCTATTTGTATTCCGTTGCATTTATCTGTATTCCATTCCGTTCGTCATAATGTTGCTGATATCTCTGTGTTCGACAGGTATCATTTCGACCATTGCTCTTTTGAGCTGTCTGCTTGAGTCCTTGCCGGTAAAGCCTGAACCCGTGGCACGCAATGGGCTGCTGCTTCCCATATTTGTGTGTGGCGATCAGCCATATGTGGACTGACTGTTATGATGCCTCCTTATTTCATCGTGCAGCGAAACTGTGGAATTCTCTTCCACCTTTTTGTCTTCCTCTTTCTAAAACATTTCCACCTTTATAAGTTTAGTTTCCAAGCATCTAAGGAGTTCTAATCATTCTCCATCGCCACCACCTCTCCCCCCCCCTCTTGTCTGCCACCCTTTCCCTCACAACAATCACCCCCTCCCACGCTGACCACCAAGGCCTCTCTCACCACAACCACTCCCTTCCTACCTGATCATCATACCTTCCATCACCATCACCACTCCCTCCCATTCTCGCAATCACATCCTGAACGGCTGATAGCTTTGTTCAGCGGTGTCAAGCACTCACCCAGCCGTTTTCCCGCTCATTACTCCTGTGCTGCCGATACTTCCTTCCCGCTCAAAAATGAAAAAATCTCCAGAAGATGCTTCATCCCAGCAGCCAGCAATTCCTGTCCTGTAAGGAAATGGAAGTAGCGTGTGGCAACTTCCTGGCCGTGTCTACAGAGGACGGAAGGACAGACAGACAGAAGCAGCTTTTCACAGTATAGACGAGTACTGGATGGATGGTATTAACTGAGTGTTCAGACCGTGAATGCGAACAGCATGTAGAACTTCAAAAAGATGAACGATAGCAGAGAATGCTCAAGAGATAGGACCCTACGAGCGTTGAACTCCCTTCCCGTGCCATAGAAATACGCAGTCACACACACACACACACACACACACACACACACACACACACACACACACACACACAGCTGGGGTATTTGGATTCTTATCATGATAGGGAGTTATGGAGACACAAATTTTTAGAGTGTATGCAAGATTACATTATATACAAGCTTGTCAGCGACCACACTAGAATGAGACGAACTGATACACCATAAATGCTGGATCTTACCTTCACACGTACTATAAAGCATGGATATTGAGAGTACTATATATGACACACTAACTGGAAGAAGTTATCCTATAATGCTTAAGGACATTTTAAAAAGCAGAGGTGAGACAAGCCATAAATCGCGGAAACTACACAAATATAGATAATTTTTTTGGTTATGTAGGCTGGAGAATGAAGAGCAATATCCAAGAACTAGAGTTTTGAGGTGAGAGGTTCTGTGAAGTTTTCAGTGAAGGAGTAGACAGACACATGGGTACCTCGAGCCTCAAATACAGAGGAAACAGTAAGAATGAAGAATAAATGGTTTAGCAAAAGATGTCAAAAGGCAAAGGAGCTGAAGTGCAGTAACGAAGATATAGACGACACTCCAGCCAGCCTGCATTTGCAAGGCATATGAGATCACGAAATTAGTACAGCAGGATAAGAACGGAGAAAAAAAAGAAACTTTGAAAAGAAAATTGTGGTCAAGACAGGCGAAAAACCCGAAAACTTTTCCATAAATTCATCAGGAGTCAGCTGTCAGCTAAGGAGCTGCTGATTAGGCTGGGGGATTCACAGATAGAAGATGTATAGGGTGATGTCAGGATTTATGAGGAACTGAAAAGAAAGTTCAAAAGCGTTTTCACAGTGGCAGACACAATAGCCTCAACACCAGTGAGGTGGAATGGGGAGGAGATTGGGAAATCATTGAGATGTCTCCAAAAGATATTAGCAGAATATCAAAAAGACTTGAACTGTAAAAGGTTCATGGTTCTGATGACATTTCACCACAAAGATGTGTACAGATACGTTAGCTAATTCACTGGAGAGAGGCAAAGTGCAAAGGGAACGGAAGAGGGCAAACGTCATACATATAGATCAGAAAGGAGACCGGGAACAGGCACTGAACTACAGACCGGTCTCTCTAATGAGTTTGGTGTGTAAGGTTCTGGAAAAGATCATTTGAAAGCAAGTGGATGACTTTCTACGGAGAAATTACCTCAGCAAGGTTTTAGTGAAATGAGGTCATGTGCAATTAACCTCTGAGAGTTCTACGAGAGTGAACTCAGTCCTAAGCAAAAGGGAAAGCTGGATGGACTGTTTGTATGTGGACAGCCAGAAAGCATTTGACACTGTACACCACTGGCAGCTGATTAAGGAGCTGGATCAACTAGCAGGAATAAGGGGTACACTACTTAGAAGGATAGAGCAACTCACTGGGAGTGAGCACAGAACGCATGTTAGAGGAGCATTTTCTAGATGGGTTGAGGTGATCAGCGGAGTACCACATGTCCTTTTCTGGGACCACTAATCTTCTTGATTTATGTAAATGACTTGCCAGAAGGTATAGACTCCTATCTGAATATGTTTGTAGATGATGCAAATGTCCTGAGGAAAGTGAGGCGAAGAGGATTGCATAAGCTTATAAGGGGACCTAAACAGACCCCAGAGTTGGTCTGATACATGTTTGATGAAATTCAACCTTAGCATATTCAAAGTAATGAAGATGGGGCAAAGCAAAAGAAGGCCTCCATATGAGTGTTATGTAGCGGGAAATAATCTTCAGGATTCTCTGTGCGAGAAAAACCTGGGAGTCGTACATCGTCCCTAACCTGTAGCCAGAGTCCCATGCTAGGAAAATAGTTATGGAAACAACTGTTTGATGGCAAATATCTGAATAACCTTCAAGTATATGGATATGGAAATATTTAGGAAACTGTTCATATTCTACATGAGGCCAAAACTAGAATATGCTTCTTAGGTTTTGTCATCGCACCTGCAGGAAACCAAAGAGCTGAAAAGGGGATGTTCAGAGGAGGGCAATAAAGATGACAACACAACTAAGGGAGCTAAGTCACAGGGTTACACTGGGGGGGGGGGGGCTTTAATTTTACCTGCCTTAGATGAAAGAAGAGTGAGGGGTGACTTGATCACAACCTTTAATTTTTCAAAACAAATCGATGACCTGGACAGTGAACATTTTTCGAATAGGGATAGAGCAATCTGAGGATATAGCGTCTAGCTAAGCAAGAAACTTGTTATAAAGGATGTAAAGAAGCTCTTGTATAGCATAAGAGTGATGAAAGAAAAGAATGGCAAAACTAAGGACATGGTTAATGCAGGGAGCATAGGTAAATTCAAGAAGTTGTATGATACTAAAGAACGTTTAGGAGATCGGGCCCCAAAAGAGTAAAACAAATGAATAGGTAATTGCGAGCGCACACACACACACACACACACACACACACACACACACACACATAATTATAAACAAAATGAAACCAAAAACGTGTTACTTGAACAAGGAAGAAATAGATAAAATAAGCGAGAAATGCAAAAGCAGAAATAGGGGACCAGATGTGAAACAGTGTCAAACGGACAGCGAGGGAAGAAGGCACTTAGACCAAAAAGGAAGTTGTTGGTGACAGAGTCGCTCCAGCAGTGCTCCTGTAGCACAGAGGGAGCTGACTACGGACCGTCTGACGTCACACCGACCTTCTCAGTGAATCATTACAACAAATTCTAAGCCGAGAACAACGTTACAACTTCAAAACTTTGGACGGCAACACAAACGATAGTACATTTAATTCAAGGATCACTGCAATTATTTGTTTATTTATAGTCCTCTTCGACATATTTGTCACACTATCGGAGCCGCGGTTGATTAAAGCCATGCTATACCCACCGAGATGAGATTGGGACACACGGGAAA
>JAYMFT010401762.1:0-53175 GCA_038088735.1 Panulirus argus | reverse complement strand
ACACACACACACACACACACACACACACACACACACACACACACACACACACACATGCACACACACATGCACACACATGCACAAAAACATGCACACACACATGCACACACACATGCGCACACACATGCACACACACACACACACACACACATACACACACACACACACACACACACACACACGCACACACACACACGCACACACACACACACACACACACACACACGAGAAACAAAAACACGTTCATAAGAAACACTAATTACTTCACATGATGAACAGTGAAGCAGCAACTCTCAATGCTTCTAGATTAGATATCTCTGCGATAATACTCATCTCCAAAGGGCGTTCTTTTAGACATAGTGATACCTAAGAGATCGTATCAGGAGCCAAGAAAATCACAGCGAAATTTCAATGAGCGGGTCGTAGATTTAACGGGCCGTAGACACTCGGGCTTTTTGCGGTTGGCAATGATTCCTGCGGCCTTCCTTCAGGGCAGGGAGGCGGCACTTGCCTGTGGGCGGAGGTACCTCGCCTGATCCGTGGGAGAGGATAATGCGGTATGTGAGGAGGGTGTTTGATGTGAAGGAGAGGTAATTAATGCGTCGGAGACCAGTGTAGGTGGGCGTTACAGTGTGGGAAAGGAAGAGGCAGCGTAAGCGTGTGTACCGAAATGCGCTGTTAGTAGTATATGAGAAAGCTAGGCTGGATTTCAGGAGTGTGTGTAGTGTGTTTGAAAAGTGGCGTGTGTGTGTGTGTGTGTGAAGTTAGTGTGACTAGAGTGACAAAGGGTGTACAGTTTGACGGAATAGTGTGCAGTGTGTCAATGGTGCGCAGTGTGTTGGAGGCGTATGTAGTCTGAGGGAAAGATGAGCAGCGTGTGACGAGAATAAGTAATGAGCGTTAAGGATGTGTATACAGTGTATGTTAAGGATGTGTACAGCATAATTGCAGTGTATTCAGTGCAGCTGAATGGCGCGCAGATGACTCCCTAGTGCGTCGTAATCAAACTGAACGCATTATCTTTGAAAGGTCTGGGGGTCTGACTGGAGCCAGCGACGAGAACAGCCCGTATATCTCCACCGGCAGTCCACTAATTCTCTAGGGGTTTGAGCGCAAACACCTATGAATTGGATATCATCGTAAAATCACTCGAAGCTGCCTGAACCGTTTTATCTAATGACTAACCAATGGTCTCGAAAGTAAATGATGGTGAATATTACTTCTTTTCCTCTCTCGAAGGCCCAGATTTCTGCGTGTAGATGTGTTTAGTTGCAACCAGGATGAAGACAAGGGAAAGACCGAGTCTGACAGTTAGAGAAACGTAGGCGTTCTGGCTGTGATTGAAGCAAAGGTAAAAGATAAAGGAGTATAGAGTGATCCGGGGATGTTAAAGGATTTATATCTGGAATTAACAAAAGAGTAAGGGCGAGTGAAAGGATGGCACATTTAATGCGATATTGTGTTAAAGAGTGTATGTTACTGCTACTGCGAACAAGATTACTGTGGGTTAGAATGAACGTGGAGAGTATGGGAGGAGCTCAGATGCAAAAGCGATGCATTTTGGGATCAGCTGAGCGAATTCTCAGTTTTGATTAAAGGAATCGAATCAAATTGCTTGGGGATTTGAATGCAAGGGTGGTTGATGTGGCAATCAAAAGCGTAATCGTGGGCCACTGGGGTTTAAGGAAACATAATTCCATAGATATACGTGAGAGAGTCGGGTTAGACTATTACGGACTTAATGGATTCTATCGTAATTGTCGGGTGTGAAAGAAGTGGTTGCTGTATTATGGACCAGCTGAAACGGGAGACGAATTGAATTTTCAGCCATTTCTTGATGCACCTGGTGCACTTTGGGGATAAGAAAATTATGTACGTGTGGAACAAGTGGTGAAAGTGGGTGAACTTGGAAAAGTGATGTATTTGTAGACATACGAAAAGAAGCTTAGTTATGAATGGCATAAGTTGTAAGGAAAGAAAGCTACGGAAGTGGAAGAGGAGTGACAGATTAATACAGAAGCATTGCTTAAGCGTGCTAGTGTAATGTATGGTATGCAAAAAGTGGGATGTGTGCGTATGAAAAAGGGTAATGTGTTATGAAGTTGATTATCAAGCAAAGCGGAAAAGTGAGGCGTATTATTGGTATCTGCAGGGAAGGAGTTGGGGTGACTGTCAAGATTGCAAGAGAAATTGGAAAGACGTCAAGAAAAAGTTATAACAGCTGCAAAAGAGGGCATGTGAAAGGTGGGGAGAGAGAATACCACTGAATAAGTCAGTGCTTTAGAAGGAAGTGAATAGGGGACAAATGCGGTAGGCAGCGAAGAAAGAGGATAGGAAAAAAAGTAACAAAGAAAATGTGAAAAAAGATGGAATGAGTGTTTTAAAGGAATGCTGAATACAACAGATGATAGGAAGGCGGATGTGGCGTGGGTGGGGGGACCAGGTTGGACGCGGGGCTAAAGTATATGACATATGTTGTTGAGAAAAAGGGGAGGTTGTTGGAATCTTGTGCAAGAACATAATTAGTAAACGCTGGGAGTAAACGAGATTGCGGTAGGGATTCACAGCAAATAAGGCCAAATGTGCTGTTGATTAGTTAGTCATGCTTATGCAGGAATTACCCAACGTAAGGTGCCTGAGGACTGCCAAAATGCAAGTATAATGAGTTACATGAACACAGTGAGGACGAAACTGAATGTTCGGATTACAGTTTGTTGAGTATGCCCAGAACAGCAACATCGTTTAAGGGGAGGCAGATGTTGTGGCGTCTAGATGTTTCCTTTGAAAAAACGTTTGTGAAGTACCTACAGAAGGAGAATAGCCTACTTGTGGCGTTATGGATCTGGAAAAAGCATACGATAGGGTTGACATAAATGCCTAATGGAAAGTCCTATGAGTATATGGGATAGATAGTAAGTTACTAAATACAAATAAGGTGTGTTTACCGGGAGAGTAATGGATGTATGCTAGTAGGAAGGGAAGAGCCGGGTGATTCCCGGTGATGATAGTCTGCGTCAAGGATGTGCGATGTCGACTTGGTTGTCTGATGTCGTTACGGGCGGCGTTGGTGGCGAGGGAGATAAATGTGCGGGTCTTGGCGCAAGGAGCGAGTCTGCACACGATGGAAGTTGGAGTGGGTGGGGGATGACACGGCCCTGATGACAGATTCATATGAAAAAAAATTTCCCCTGCTTGTGACAGAGTTTGAGATATGTACAAAAAAGATGCATGAAAGTTACTGTGAAGAAAATGTAATGAGGTACTGTGGGGAAGTGAGAGACAGGACCTCTCGAGTGGGTATTTAAATGGAGAGGCCCAGGAGGATTCGGAGTGATTGGTTGCCGATTGGACAATGGGGCTGAATTGAGCCACAGGGTAGAAAGAGGTATAACGTCTTGTGCACGTATAGGAACGTATTGAAGGAAAGACGATTGTCTCAATGGGTATAGAAGGGTACGCTTGAAAGTGCATACAGTGATGTATGAATTCGAATCCTCGACCGTAAATGCGCTAGATGGGAAGAAGGAAGATAAGCTGGAAACGATATGTGGCAGAGTGCAGGGTAATCGTGTTGGAAATAAAACTGTGTGTGAGAGGTGTGAGAATGAGATGACCTTGATTGAAACGCCCGACAAGGGTATAGTGAAATGGTTCGAGCACAAGGAGAGGATCACTGAAGAGAGATTAAAAAAGGAGAATCCGTGTGTCGAAAGTATTGTGGTATACAGGGGGCGACGTGTTTTTAACGGACCTATTCAATGCATATGAAGCTGTAAGCGTAAACCATAGAGTCATCTATAGCTTATGTGCTTGACTGTGGGTTACATGCGCTTGTTTCTATGCACTATACATGGCGGCTAGAGACTAGGATGTGTTAAAATGGAGCCATTTTACGTTTGCTCCTGGCGCCACCTCGTGAAGGAAGGAAAGGCGATCAGGTGCCTACATACATGTGAGGAAAGAAGACAGATAGTACGAGAAGTGGGGAGGGAGGGGAGAAAGGTAATGGAAGCTGAGACAAAGGAGAAAGAGAGTGGGGAGAAAGGAGAACAGGTGGTTGAGAGACGAGTCAGTGCGGAGGAAAGAGAACCCGTAGTAGTGCCAGCTGGTGGAGGGGAAGAAGAGGAGGAGGAGGAGAACAGGTGGTGAGGGTTGAGGCAGAGTGGTGGGAGATAAACAGATGGTGTAAGTTAAAACTGGGTAGAGTACAGTGGGGAGACAAGTGGTAGTTGCTGAGACGTGTGGGAGAGAGAGAGAGAAAGCAGTGGTGAACGGGAGGAGGAGCAACAGATGGTAACAGTGGATGGGAGTATGTGAGACGGAGACTAAATTGGCTCGAAGTGATGGAGGTGGTGATGGAAACAGGTGGTCGGAGTTAATGAAGAGGGAGACGGAAAGGACGGTAGTTGGTAGAGTGGGATAAAGTTACACAGATGCACAGACCCAAGGTCCAAGCGAGGTGGACTGGCCTTAACACTACTTGAAAAATAGATGCAATTACTCTAAAAGCAATAGAAGAAAAGGAGAGTAGACAGAGTAGAAGTGGTGGTGAGCTGACACATGGTGGAAGGGAGAGAGAGGAAGTGTGTGTGTGTGTGTGAGAGAGAGAGAGTTAATTCAAATAAGAATCGATCAACTACCAGCCTGAACAGAACTGAATTATCTCCGACCATTTTCACCAACAATAAATCAGCGGCAAAACGCGTGAAATCGCTTCTCTTCCCACCGAGATACATTACTAGATAGATCCCCAGATAACAGCCAGACAGTGCCAGCGTTTCCCATGGTGCCTCGGTCATCAGAACAGAGTGCCAACAGGTCTGTATCCCATGCCATTAATGATCCATCAGTACTATCCAAACATTAATGTATTGATAAGCATATAAACAGCAATACAGAGATTATATATATATCACGTATTCGTTGGGTGACCCTTTTTTGAGGGGGTGAGTATTTTCTCGTATGTGGGGGAGGAAGAGGGGGACCGTAAGTGGCACTCCGTAGCACAACAACCCGACGCCCTAGGGTTCCGGCTATGCTGCGTCCGTCTCTCAACAACGCCAGCCAGCCCTGATTTACCCAGCGCCAGGGCCAGGGAGGGAAAGCAGCCTTGGGCCAGTTAAGGGAGGCTGAAACCTGAGTCATCTGAGGGAGGGCGGATGGGAGGTAGCTTGGATAGAAGTTGGGAGGGAGGAAGGAGTTCTTTATGATTACTACAACACAGGTACTGTGCATTTAAGAAAGAGTTCTATATAATCAGTATAACACAGATGTTGTGTATTCTTGCGCTTAGTTTTGACATAACTGGATATATCTTTCCTCAACTGCGTCTGTTCCCTCGAAAAACTCGCTTCTGTTACGATATCGAAACTTCTGGACTGAACAGTGATGAGTCTTTGAAATGAATATTGTATACAAATTTAGGAAAGATCAAGCATCTATTCAGATGCCAGAATACATGAAACATCTTTCCTAATCATGCTATATGCATTCCTGTTGCATTCACACATATATTGGTATACGCAGAGACATTGACCATAACCTTAGATTCTGTTACCTATTTGCATGCTTATTTTCCAGTATTTAGTTTACGTTTACGCTGTATATATACCCATATATATGCACGTCCTTTCGTTGTAATCATGGCGTAAATTTCCTGCAAGTGGTTGGGAAGGCTCGCATAAAGCACATGCAACTGATCGTGATCAGTGATTTCGTATACATCAATGGATTACCGGGGATTCTTAGTGGGTCCATAGTAACCAAGGATATCCCGTGTTTTTACTTCTGTCAAGGTCTCGTATATGTCTATCGTTTGCATCGTTGTTATCTTTTAGCCTTTGCCAGACTCCTCCGCTGCTTCTCTTAAGACATGCCAATGAGTTTCATTTTCAGTCGTCCAATGTGTTCAGCGGCGTTGTCTACAAAGAGGTACGTTTTAGAATATCGATATCCAGAAATCAAAAGCCAGTTCTTCAAAGGCGTACCCTACGTCAGTACGTGCATTAATAAACCCTCGAACGTATGTGCCTATCAAAATGTAGGAATTCGTAGTTTCCTTACTTGATATGACAGACGCGACTGGATGATTCACATACGACAGCCTTAAGAAAAATGCCTGTTTATTGCAGTCTTTAAGACGTAAATTTACGACTGAGCCTATACGACTGACATGGGGCACGTTTATATTGTTTCAAACCAATTATCGTTCAATGAAATCACATTTGATTTTATTGGTTAAAACATTATACGTATGAATAGTATTCCTGGTTTTTCGAAAGCGCATATCATAATACCACAAAGAACTGAACATTTTTAAGTGTTTAATGATATCATAGCTATCAAATGAGGATTCCGACTGTAAAGTTCCACTGAGCATAAGATATAGACAAAAGGATAAACTCCTTTTACGACGAGGATTTCACTCTTTCTACTTCTCCAAGACATTTTCATGGCTCTGCAAGTACATCATATCGACAATGTAGCCGGATTACAACGCTAGATTTAAGAAGTTTTAAAGACTTTTATGCGCACATAAACCTAAAGATCACCTCAGTATTATCTTTTTTTTTAATTTTTAACATTAGGGTGACTTGTCGTATGATAAGGAAGGGTCGTGAGATCACGAATGAATGATCTAGCCTTTCCGTTGTCTCCCGAAGGATGCAGGTGACTCACATCGTCCCCTGCTCTAGCTTTCTCGTATCTATGGGAAGAACACAGACTGCACGTAGCGGCGTTCCCTTCACACCACCCAACGCGGCATGAGCTCTCGAGCGAGCGGAGGGTCGGATCCCACAAAAGCTTGTGAGGCGGCTGCAGAGCCCAGGGAAGTGGGGCAGCCTTCCCTATTTATACGCTTAACTTTCACTTGTGCGTTGTATCAGTCTATCCGGGTGAGGAGATGGCTGCTTTGCCGAGTACAGCTGTGTCTCCGAATGTATGTGTGTGTGTGTGTGTGGAGCGGTTCTACAGTCTGTTTAAAATGGTGAAAAAAATGCTATTTTCTTTTGCTTATGGTCCCTTGTAGTACTAACGAGGCAGTTGTATCCAAGGCTGAGTTTTCATAGGCGAGGTTATTACGTGACGTCGTCTGGAAATGCTACGTATTTATGAATACGGCGCTTATCACGAACTTTTGATATTCCTTGAAATTTTGGCAGATTCAGTCTCTCTCTCACCATCAATCTATACAAACCGAGAACTGGTAAAGTTTTTAATTAAACGAGTAGAAACTTTTACGGAACTGTGAAATAGTTTCCTAAAGTACTCCCTCCAAAAGGGTCTTGGCGCCGAGAAACAACATCGTAACGTAGGATGACGGAAACGGTGTTGACAGTTACGAGGGGTTACGATCCCCTGGTCCGCCCGCCGCCCCGACACCGCTCTTCCGTCAGCTGATCCCGCCGTCTGCGACCCTTATTGTTATTGTTGGCCGCTGTGGACTCCGGTATTCAAGGCGCCCACTGAGTTTGTACAGTTAATGCCACAACCAGGAGTCCCCTTGTACGTTTTGCCCCGACTAGCAGGTTGCGAAGCGGGATAAAACCTCGACATTTATCTGTTTAGATGATTTAGTTACAAAAATAAGGACTGAAAAAGACGGTAAATTTTCTTCACGATTATACAGAGCCAAATGTCGTATATAGAGCTGCTGCAGAGTGTGGAGCTAAATCCCAAATTCAGAATTATGATGCTGAATTATTCATTCTTTTATTCAGCTCAGAATGTAATGAAATATAATGCTCAAGGCACACAGCGTTAAACTGGAAATGTCACGTAGACGAGATTAAAAGCTGGCTGTAACGTTCTAGATGAGTGGGAGTTCGTATAATTTTCCATTCTGGCGGCCAAGCGCCCTCACCATAGTTTCTGACGAGGGAAATAAGCGCTCTGGTGAAGAGTTTGACTTCGAATGAGGCAAAGTCACTTTTGCCTCAACAGGTCTCTAAGCTTATGAAACGAGATACCAGTAATTAAAAAGAATGCCGAAAACATTTTCAAGAAATGGTAAATGAAAAAGTTTTCATCCATGACTGACGTTATTTGCTCTTCCGTATTAGTGAGAGAACGAGAGAGAGTACACAGACATTTCTCCTAAATCATCTATTTGCTTTTCTGCTAATTCCACCCTAGGTCCTGTGTTACTGGTCTCCTCTACCACCACAAACAGAGTCAGAAAGAACCTTAATGTCTATTGCCAATTGCATTTCTTTGCATTCCCCTAAAGTCTTCGCCAGATCTAAAATCTATGTCTCGTCATCGTAAAGATAAAGTGTATTGTGTCACTTGACCGTTTTAAGTACACAAGAAACGCTTATTCGACTTAAAGGCAAATGCAAATTCAATACAGAACGTCACATTAAGATGTAAATGGGCGTTTGTTAACGTCTTTTGTCCACACCCTCAGACACCAGACACAGACCAGAAATAGGAGCAAAGCGGATTTAAGCGTGTGAGCCACAAGGGAAATATTATTTCAGCCACCAGAGACACGTCCGATTTAGCGGCCAGCTTGATACCCAGATACAAAAGAGGAAGAAAACAAAAAGAAAAATCTTTACGCACATGAAGCATTATGGAAATATTATGTCATCCACCAGAAACACGTCCGCTTTAGAAACCAACTGTAAGCTGGTAGTTTATTTTGCTCCTGTTTATTCCAAGATTTCGTTAAATCTTTCTTCTCTTGCTTTTCCACTCCCTTTCGTGTTGTTATTTCAACATTTTTTTCTCTTCCATTCTCTCCCTGCAATTTGCGTGACGAAGCCTCATTGTCGCTTTAAATTCCGCAGCCTATATTTCAGTGTGCTTCTGAACGTCCGTTTATAGCATATCCAGCACCTATGTATTCTCTGTAGTAATGTATAAATGTACTGAGGTACATTAACCCTTCTTTCTACATCAACTTCAGTATATTCTGTACAGTCTTGTATCTGAATGCACTCAAATGCACAGTGTGTACACATCTTGACTCTAAAGGTATCCTGGCCTTACTTTGTCCTGTCCCACTGCCATTAACGCCATTCCCATTCTTGTTATCAGACGGTACGAGGACTCTTTTGGGCACTGGGCCCCACCTGGGGCCATTTTTCTATGGTTGCCATTTACCCACTACCGTGTTCCCTTTACGCATAGTCTGTCACATAACCATTTCATCTATGGTAACTTACACAATCAATGTTAGACAAATTCTCTTTTTCTCTCTCTTTCTCTCAAACTCATTCCTTCTTTATGTATATCGGTCTCTTACAAAGCTGTACTTTCTTTCAGGGGAAATGAAAATGAAAAAGAAATTGGAAATAACCGTATCACATATCACTGTTTATAGAAAGACGGTAATAACAACATTGGTAATAACATTAATAGTGATAATGATGATAATAAAAACAATGATAATTCAATAATAATAATAATGATAATAATAATAATAATAATAATAATAATGATAATGATAATAATAATGATAATAGTAATGATAATTTTCCCACATATGGACGGTAACCTAAGGAACAGTTACATGAACCTCGGATGAAGTAGTTCCCACTCAGCTCTTTCTGAAAAGTATTACAGAGGAGGGGAGGATTCCCGGCCTTCTACGACACGCTAGAGATACGTGGGCAATGTAGACAGTGGGGCTACAATTTTTATGTCTTTTTAAAGATGTTCACAGTGTTTAGAACAGGGCTGTTCTTGTAGTGGCATCTCCGAGTTGGAACGAATTCGATGCGGCTGTGTTAACGAACTGCATCTCGGGAAAGAGGGATGTCTGGCGGTAGGAGATACCGGTGGCGATAATGGGTGCAGTAGCTCCTTACCAGTCAGCTGACTGAGGCCCAAGTGATTGCTGGCGAAAGCTGGGAGGACCAGCGCGCTTGTTGTGTGCCTCCCTGTAAGTGATGCAAAGAGGAACGGAGGATGATCTAGCACGCCCTCTTCAGCACCTTTCTTTAATTGACCCCGTCGCTAGCATGCCCAATACTACCCCTTTTCTAGTATCACCCGTTGTATAGATACTAAGGAGGAGGACTAGGCAAGGGAAGTACGTGTAGATGAGTTTGGGAGGAAGAAGAGTTGTGTAGCAGTAGTAGGATGCTGGTGAGTTCTGGCGTAGAGAGACCAAGCGTCTCGAGTCTACGGAGAATATACAGACGGTAGCTTGAGGACTGATGATGGTGCTGGTGATGCGCTCCTTCCAGCTAAGTTCATCGTCCAGAATGATATCGAAAAGTTGAGTGTTCTAAGTGTGTAGGAAGCTACCATAAACAACCCGTATACGAATAACGTATTTATACGTCATTTCGTTTACGCTGTTAGCTCACACGTCACTGACTCAGCTGACCTGGCTTTATTACACTAGGTTACCGAGAGGGACCGTAAAAAAATTAAGTTACTGGGCTGGCTAACAAGCTAAAGTCACTGGGTGACTGAGATTGGTCATTGAACTGAACCATAAAACTCGGTCATTTAGCTGGGTCGGTGAACTTGGTCTCGTCGGAGCTGAGTCAGTCAGATGGGTTCCGAGATATGCCACATGGCTGGGTTATTGAGCTGTGTCACTTGGCTCTTTCCCTGTCATGGATTATAGAAGTAAATCTACATTTTAAGGACACTTGAAATGTATCACTAGATATTTACCCTTGTCTTTAGGCAACTGTCGTGTCCGATTTCCATTAAGCGGCCCCTTAAGATGTTCAGCTCTACAACGGAGTTCTGAGAA
The DNA here is from genome assembly GCA_038088735.1 of Panulirus argus. Classification (NCBI taxonomy): domain Eukaryota; kingdom Metazoa; phylum Arthropoda; class Malacostraca; order Decapoda; family Palinuridae; genus Panulirus; species Panulirus argus. The sequence goes on along the minus strand of JAYMFT010401762.1, from coordinate 42,455 downwards.
GACGAAGCAACACACTTTTGATGCGAAAGTTCAAACGCCTTCCAACAGTCTCAAAATTTTTTTACTCTCGTTCGAGCGTACGACACAACAAAGTATGAGTCACATCTCAACAAAAAAGAAACTTAGAATTTCTTTTATGGGCCATATTTTCAAGCGTCCGTACCCTGAACTGTTAAAATATTGAATCAAGATTTAGATTCACTGTCACATCAACCCCGCATCGGCATAACACTTGTGTATGTTATTCTTATACGTGGTGATTGCATATACAAGTAACACATGTTGCTTTAAAGGCTCTTTACAAGGGAGCTAAGAGAAGCTCTGATCAGGGCTAGGTACTCACCCTGAAGTAACGATCATCTGCTGATGATACATTGTGACCAGGGAAGCATGATGAGTGACACAAGGGCAGACGAATAAGCGATGATACTCATTTTAGATAATTACGGATTTCTGAATTTACAAGGGTCCTAAACCCACACTAAGGGGCCAAAATAAACTGCTATGCGGGTAGGAATCAAATTACAGGTCATGGCCGTCTGCCTCACTTCAAATTACTGTTAGTGCTACTGTGTGTGTGTGTGTGTGTGTGTGTGTAAAGGCCAGCCGCTTCTCTCGGCGGGCCTCCACACCGTTACTGTGTGTACCATAATGACCAAACCAAACACTGCTAGCCACTATTAGCTCGCTCCCAGAGAGAGAGAGAGAGAGGCAAAAGCACATACAAAAATATTCATACCAATAGCCTGCACACGGAGACTGAAATGTGATCAGAAGGTGAGGAAATTTTAAGTATTATATATCTACCGTGCCAATACAGAATTGCGATCGGTGAAATATCTGTATTTCTTTTTTTTGATATCGGGAATCATTTTCATGTACGATATTGGAGCAGTGGGATCGGCAGCTTCAAAACACAGTATCCGAATTCATCAGATGGATTCTGGAGGAAGACGAGTGAGAGATAATGCCCTCTTAACCCCGCATGGGGACTAATGACTTGTTTGTCTTGCATGCGAAGTAAGCGAGAGTTATGGCCACAAGCGCCGAAGGCACAATTACTGCGATGAGGCTCGCATTTAAACAATGGCACTTGGCATTTGTCTGTGTGACTTCTGCTGGTCCAAAAGGGAGACACGGAAACGCACTCAGAGTAATGCCACTTGGCCAGCGTTTCACCTCTGTGATGAAAGGCTCTGAGGCTCCAAAACTTTGAGGAAAGAAAACATCATTTTCATTCCACGTTCCAGTGAAGACACTCGTCTGTGTTGCGTGAGCGCGGAGCAAGTGAGGACTTGGGGTTCACTGTTTTCAGCGTGGAACTTGCGTGTTGGGCATGACGGGTCATGGGATATGTTGAAACGGTGTTTATAAAGATAGTGATGGGTAGTGTTGGTATCGGTAGAGAGAGAGAGAGAGAGAGAGAGAGAGAGAGAGAGAGAGAGAGGGTGTGATTAATGCTAACCTAATTCACTCGTAGCGCAAGTTTTTGGCACCGTCAGAACGTGACCTCCTGAGCGTTTTTCGTTCTCCAGAAGTGTATTCCATCTGGTCAGGTCTTTGCTGACGGCGAAGGGAGATTACCCGAGGACAGCTGGACACGATGAAGGAAGGGGTTGTTGGGGTCGCAGAAAGAGCCGCCCCTCCCCTGCTGATGATTGAGACGAGATGTGGTTGTATTTAGATGGAAGTTGGTGATAAAGAACTAAGGCACTTAGCAATTCAGCATTGGAAAAATAAATGATGTGTGTGAGTGTGTGTAATGAAAGTGCATTCCCCTAGATTCTACTGAATGGCAATGATGGTGAATATCTGTACCGATGGGTCATTTAAACAATAGTTCGAATGTATTAAGAAGTATAAATAAGTATTCTCTACGATGATTGATTTGCAATTTTATCAGCTTTCCGAGGCAACACACACACAAACATGTTCATGTACGCATACCTACGTGTTATCCTTGGAAATAAACTTACAAGAGCACGAGGCGCATAATCGCAAATACATTCTAAACATACATGCGTCTATGCCTTTGGCCAAAGCGCATCTCACTAGGGTATATTGTGGCACGTCAATGAAATATCGATTCAAAGGCTCCTCACTTTTAGACGAAAACGTAGGACACCCAACAACGCAGTCTAGCACATACCAGGTACTCGAACTTAGAGTAAGATACTGAGGAATACTTTTCCATTTTCATGGATACATTCGACACTTTATCAAAGCAAAAAGAAGTTCTGAGTAAACCTAGTCTCATGGACGTGGCCTCAGCCTGGGTACGTGCAAACGTTCAGTCCGCACTCAGCTGAGGAAGGTAAGCTATGGGCTAGGTTCCTCTCGGCGTCTGGCGTCTGCTCTGCAAAAACCTTAAGAGGTATACCATTTGTTAATCTTGCAGTAGGAGTGACAGTAGCACTGTGGCGCACTCTTTATGTGGGTCACTTGGGGTATGCTTTTTGCCTGGAGAAGACACCAAATAGATTGAATGTACTTCATCATTCACTGGATGTATTGTGACTGTTTCCTGAAAACATTCAGCTTAATTCATTTTCTTTCCTTGCTATTATAATAGGGCACTAAGCATATGTTTTTCCAGTCCTCTGGAACTATACAAACGTCAAACAACCTGACTAACCAACAGCCGTTACTGTCATCCCATTGCTTGGGACTCTCACATGTAATCCCACCCTTACACCTTAGACGAGGCTTTCACGACTATTTTCTTAACCATAACATTCACCACGACTCCCTCACCCTGCATGACATGTCGTCCTTAAACACACTACATCCGCCTCCCTGTCGCCCTTAACACATTCAGTAGTCCTTCAAAATTCACACTCCATCTCAATCAGCAGCAGGGACAAAATTGATTCCTTTGGAGAGGTTAGTTTCTTGACGTAATTGCTTTGCGTGTTGCTGACTGAAATTTCGCTGGTTATGGTTGCCGGAGGCAGGAGGTGGGCAGGAGGTGCCTGGAGCAGCGGATGCTGCATTTCGGAAATGTCAGACGTCAGGGCTACCAAATTCAGTGATTCCTAAAGATCAGAGTCGCCAACAGCCTTGGGAGCCAGCGGTGATGGGCGCCAGAGGTACCGCGTGAGACGAGGCTGCTGTATCAACACCGCCCCGTTCCATGCCAACAACTGATGATCCTCAATCACTTGCTTTTCAGCATACTAATTATCTTCCCTTTCCTCCGACTCCTCCTTCCTCCCTTCTATCCTTCTCTGCCTTTTCTCCCTTTCTTCCTCTTTCTTCCTTTCTTGCTCTAGTTTCATCTTCACACACACACACACACACACACACACACACACACAAAGAAAATCCAAAACCATGCTACAAGTTTATCAGAAGTAAGCTGTTGGTTCAACAGCAGCTAAACAGGCTCAAGAATGTAGCGGGAAGAGCTGCAGAGGGTGATGTATGGCTACATGAAGATCAGAATGACAAGTTAAATAGTTTTAGTTAATAACTGAAGACTCCACAGTAATACCAGTGAGACTGAAAAGGGAGGAGGTCTTAGAGAGCGCCGAGATATCTAGAAAAGACAGTAAGAGAATACCAAGAGGTCTCGACCCATATAAGGCTCATGGTCCTGATGATCGTTCACCATAAGTGCCGGAGATGTATGCAGATACGCACGATAAACCACTTGAAATACCGTTCTAATTATGCTGGAGAAGGACAAAGTGCCTGTCGTGTGAGAAAAGGGCAAAGGTCATACCTAGCTGCAAGAAAAGAGACTGGGAAGAAGCATTGAACTAAAGACAGTCTTCCAGATAAGTGTGGTCGACAAGGAATTGGAAAAGATAACCAGAAGGAAGGTACTTAAGTGAGAAACAGTATAGTTTTAGGTTAGAGGAGGTCATGTGTGACGAACCTCTGAATTCTACGAGAAAGTGAACTCTCTTTTAAACTAAAGAGAAGACTGGGTGGATTCATTTTATCCGGACATCCAGAAAGCATTTGACGCTAGACTACATGGGAGGCTGACTAAGAAGCTGAATCGCCTAGTACGAATAAGGGGAAGACTCCTTCAATGGTTAGAAAATTGTTTTAGTACAAGGGAATAAAGACGCATGTCAGAGGAGCCTTTCTTGAAATGGGTGATCACGAGTGGAATGCCGTAGGGATCTGTCCTGGGCCCGTTACTCTTCCTGATGTATGTAAATGACTCGTCCTAGATGAATAAGTTTGCAGATGACGCAGAAGACATGAAGGAAGTGAAGAGTGAGGAAAGCTGCATCAACTCACATGAGGACCTAGACAGACTCCAAAGTTAGATGATGAAATTCAGTCCGAAGACACGTAAAATGACGACTGTGGGACACAGTGAGAGAAGCTTCGATGTGGATTTCATCTAAAAGGAAATAGACTGCAGGAATCTGTTCGTGAGTGCCTTGTGATGTGGCATCCTATCCAACTTGTAGTAAGGGACGCTAATTGTCTGCTAATAAATATCAGAATAACGTTCAAGTAAATAGAAAAGGAAATATTCAGAAAGCTGTTATCATATATAAAGCCAAAACTAGAATACGTTTCTCAGTTTTCGTCACTGAATTTGAAGAAGGTTCAGAGAAAGGCAATAAAGATAGGCTTGAAGGCGCAAATTTGCCCGCCATGGAAGAGAGAAGGGCGAGTTCTGACCTGGCCGCAACCTTTAAGGTGAATTAGTGAACAGTTCTCCGAAAGACGAAGGGAAAGAACAACCTTAAGATACAACATAAAACTAATCGAGAATCTTATCAATAAAAGGTGTAAAGAAGTACTTTTATAGTATGAAAGTGGTCGACGAATGGAAAACTGAAAGCAGCCTTGGTCAGTGCAGACAGCATCCAGAAGTTTAGAAAGTTATGTGAAAACAGCGAGTGTCCAAGAGTTAGGGTCCTGAGAGTGTAAAATCCCTCCCAGTACAGTACAAACAAGTAATTTCAAGTACGTACTTACACACCCAACCAACCATCCACCCACACACACACGCACACACACATACACACACACACACACACACACGCACACACACACACGCGCGCACACACACGCGCGCACACACACACACACACGCGCCCACACACACACACGCGCCTACACACTCAATATATTTTCAGTGTTTGGCTTCGTTTGATTCAATAATCCGAGATATATATATATATATATATATATATATATATATATATATAGACAGCTATTTTTTATTTGTGTGTGTGTGTGTGAGAGAGAGAGAGAGAGAGAGAGAGAGAGAGAGAGAGAGAGAGATTTAAGAGTGGTGAACCCTGATCCTTTGGTATCCAGGATGTGCTGGGACAGACTCTGGTAAGTGCCATGGAGTTTTTTCACTCGCTAGACACCCTAGATAAGCGCGATACACGGAACTCTGGTCATGTGTGGCCTGCGGGATGGCACTGCAGCTGTTCTGGTCCCGCCTGCAAAGATTCATTTTAATAAAAACAAGTTGGAAATACGCAGTAAAATCTTAGGCTGTTTGGTAAGTTCAGAGAATTCGCTCTAACTCACTCGAAACTTTATGTGTGGGGCCTCTCGAGAGACGAAGCTCTTAAATTTGTTTCTCGATAGATTGCTTCCCCCTTAAACAGAACCAGAAATGCCCCTTTTTATAATTCGTATGTTTGACGTTGGGTCCAGATTCCGACTTAATGACTTTCAGCTGATAGACATTAAATCCAAATATACGTACATAATCCTCGAGAAATTCCCATTACGAGTCTAATTTTGGTATTTAGAAGCTAATGGAAATATCTGAATAAGATAAAGCCTGTTTTTTGGAATGACAAATAGATCTTCTTTCTTTCGGATTTGAAGTTTCACAACATTGTGGTCACAAGTGTAATGGTGACTAGGCTGCTGGATATATATATATATATATATATATATATATATATATATATATATCAATAACTACTCCAGAAACCATTTCCACGAAAGTCACAGCATTATGCAGGCCCTTTGTAAAGGCTCCTGCAGTCTAAGGCTGTACTACTTCTAGTGACAGGGAAATGTAGACTCCTTTGGAGAGGGTTCTTCGACAAGACCCTACTCCCTACTCCCAGTGATACAGCCTCACCAAAGTAACCTTTCATTCGCGGTGTAATCTCGAGCAGGCAGAGTCAGATAACACGTATATATATATATATATATGTATATATATTTACATCAAGCAATATGAAGAAAACCCTAACTCACTGAATATAGAAAAACTAAAGTAATGTCACTCAAGTTATTGCGTTTGAAATCTCAGTTCTTTGTGTCTAATCGTGTAACTTCAGGCTAGCGCATGACGGTACAGGATTTTGATTATAAACTTATTAATAAAACAAGACGATTAGATCTCTGGAATTCACTGAATAAGGAAAAGTATACGACATCACGAACATTTACATCTTCTAGAAAGCAGCACTCTCAATGAAACCCGAGAATATCTTTAGGATGAATATTATCGTTTGCGACCAAAGGTCTACCGTGTAGACATTTGGAACTAGTAGCAGCATTTGTGCTGAGGAGAAAGCCTTAAAATAATGTGAATGACTCCCAAAAGGATTTAAAAAGAACCGTTTCAGACGAGCCGAATCCCTTTGCAGTTGCCTCCAGCTCTTAGGCATTGTTTACCGCACTGTTATTATTGATCACATGCAGAGAGAGAGATGTTGAGTGGGTCAGTGTAGTGAAGAGTGATTGATTGCCATTCGCGACTGTGTGTAGTGACGTAGGCTGAGACAGTAGAGGGTGAGGCTGACTGCGCCATACATCACTCTTTTGCGGAGCGAAGGACGAAAGAGGAAGTGGAGGTATACTAGGTACATTCTCCCTAACGTACAGTGACCGAGCAGCGAGGCTGGAGAGTTAGAGGAATGGAGGGATGAGCTGGATCTTTCTGGGTACAAAGCCTGACTGAGCTTCGGTGGTGGTAAGGCAGACGAGGGCAAGGGCACATGTTAGTGTGGGGTTCGTGTACTTTGGCGTGAGGAGCAAGGAGGGCACGAATGGGGCGAGGTGGTTACAGGCGAGAGGGAGGGTGGCAAGGCATGCTATTAGCCCCCGCTGTCATTATAGTAATGGCCTTTAACTGATGCTCGCTACCCTGACGACCCTAGCAGGTGGTAGTGGGGACGGGTGATGGAGGTGGCTGTGACAGTGGTGGCAGTGGTGGCGGCGGCGGCGGTGTCGCAGGTGTTGTTGGTCCGGAGGGAGGAAGAGAAGGAATGGTTACGTTGCCTATGGCGAGAGTGGTTGGGGAAACAGCACAAACCCCTGAGAGTACACAGTCCAGACACTACACACGTACCCTTGATAATACGTACCCTAGACTCTGTACAACACTCCTGGCGATACATATTCTACACCCGTGTACAATCAAGACCACACGACACCTATCAATATAAACCTTTCCTCGTGTACAGAACCATTATCTTACACTTAATTTTCCTACATACACCCTAATCTAGAGGATGCTTAACCCTATACTCCCCAAGTTCCAGACGAACATTCCTTTCAAATACTTCTCCCCAGGGAGCGCAATCGGCTGTGGGGTGGGACAAGTTTTGGCTTGTCGGGTCATTATACTGATGCCATGTCGGGTAGCTCATAGACCGACTAGTAGCTATAGACGCTTCTACCCAAGATCCCAAATTAGTTTTCCCTTTCCATTTCTACCGAGAAAAAAGACGGTTAGAATATTATGCGCTCTTACTCACCCTGTGGATGGTGGGGTCAAAATGGACACAGAGGACAAAAAAGGCCCATTTAAAAACTGGGCCACATGGGTGGAATTATACAGTAGATGTCGAGAACCCGTTATCTTATCCTGTGTGAGTCCACAATAATGCCAGTAATGATGACATCATGGATGGTCATGTTATCGCTTATGATGATAAGAGTGAAGATGATAATGATTATAATTATATTACATATATATATATATATATATATATATATATATATATATATATATATATATATATATATATATATACACTAAAAGACTTACCAGTAAAAGATTTGGATAAAAAAGCGAATCACTTAGTATCGTCTGCAAATAATTCATCCGCTTCATCCTAAACTACGCCAAACAAACGTAAATGCAAGAAAAGAAAACTTATACCATCACAAAAACAAAGCACTCGGAACAATCACTGGCCTCCAGATAGCCATAAACTTTCACCATTTTGCACAGTGAAACAATAACACTTCCAATTCGACATTGCCTCAATATGCTCAGCATTCAGGTCTTACCAAGAACATTGGAACTCTCTATCCAAAACCAACTACCGAATCCCAAGTAGAAACACAAAACCTGCCCTGTTTCACTCTTTAGAAACTTATACTTACAGGTTCCCCTAGACTCCCCTAACAAACACGACATTGAAAAAACATATACACACCGTAATGACACGTCGAACAATAAACAACCGGCCCTCCCAACCCAGTCCCAAACAACCAGAAACATTCTAAAAGACAGATTTTTCACTTCCAACAAAATTCGTAAATACTCTCTACCTCTTTTTTTCACCTTTCATAATATTCTCTATATTACAGTTAAGGCCCGGCCTTGATGTGGACTTTTGTCCGTAACTGGAGCCTTCAACATTAAAAAAGAAAGGAATGTCCGAGTCTCCATTTTTTATCTGCGTTCTGGACGTCACCAATCTCTCCAGCATTAAAGGAAATAATTCTCAGCACATGACAATACCCCCCTCTTCTCCAAGATGCATATTTCATGCTGAAGACACCGAACACTTACTTAATCCTGAGATGTCTTTTGCTCACCCGACAGAGGCACGCTATCTCCTATGATCCCACCCGGTAGATGTGGCCAGCTTCCCGAGAACTGCGAAAATCCAATTAAAGGGAATCCTAGGACCAAAAGGTATATATATATATATGTATAGGGTATATATGATGTAAAAAGCGACTAGAAATGGGAGCGAACAGGAGCCTAAAAATCCTCCGCTATAATGTTATATATATATATATATATATATATATATATATATATATATATATATATATATTTTATATCTATAAACAAAATCTCTGTTTTACGCTTGGAAAGGCAAACTCAGTTAACCCGGGTCACCATTTTTCACGCCCTCCCAGACACAGCGTTCGAGGCCGCAACATTCTCTTTGTGCTTCAGTTGTTGGCTCCAGAATGTAGGACGGAACGCCATAAAAGGATAATCATTTCACACTCCTTTCTTTTAAATACAGTGAACCATGGCAGCATTATTTTTGCATTTCATTAACTTCGTTTACTTTTTGTATTAATTTTCAGCGACATTATCTAATTTCTTTTATATTATGCACCGTGAAATTTGTTACTTTGTCTACCAAATGCTCTTGAAGCTGAGGTGTTGATAAATGCATTAACTTCACTTGGGAAATCGAATTATTTTACATTGTAAATCTAAGACGGACTCTTCTGGGTGTAGAAATCTGCGGTTTGACGTAAGTTGAGGACACGAGTGAGCTGATAGGACAAGCAGTGTGCCCAAGTAAACGTGAGTGAGTAAGAGTATCAGTGAGACACTGTCAGAGATCCTATGGTACTATGTACCAAAGCGTTCTGTATATATGGTTCGTTTCTTGCTCGTCTTTTCAATTATTATTCTTATCATTATCATAATTATGATTATCGATATTATCATTATTATTATTATTATTATTATTATTAAAATTGTTATTTTCATTATTATTATTGTTAATATTCATTACTATTATTATTTAAGTCCCATTCCTTAGCCTGACCGTAATATTCGTATTCTTTAACTATTCTTCAGCAGTTACTCAAAGTCCAATGAAAATGATTTGGGTAAATGAGATTTCGGAACCCACTTTTACAGTTTTTTTTTTTTCTTGTAGCGAGATAACATTTCTAGGTGAAAAACAAATTGCGTATTATGAAATGTATGTCAGGCAAGTGTGTGTGAAAATGTTCGTAATAGAATTTCGAAGAGTTTTGAAGGAATAGTGACAAAAAAAAAAGGCATATGCGAATACCCACACACACATATAGATATAATTATTCAAATTATTGATATTTTAACTTTCAGATATGCGTATAATCTAAAGTTTGTAGGCTTAACCATGTTGGTCGTGATGCGCTCACAATATCTCTGGAAGAAGGAACGTGACCAATAGAGTCCGTCTCGCTGGTTTTGCCGACGAAGTATCAGAGATTATCATTATTACCAATAATCGATTACACAACTCCTGAACCCCTTTCATGAGGATCCAGCAGTTTTAAGACTGCGCTGCAATCACGAGCAGGGAAATGATGGTTTCTTTGGAACGGAAAAAAAAAAGAAGACGAAAATTCGACTAGGATGTACTCCTTATTGTCCATTGACGATGATGCAGCCTGGCAACGCGAGTGAAAAGTCACATTTGGCGAGGCTGTATCACTAAAAGTACAGTCTTTTCAAAGTACTTCTCACTCCAAGAGGAGTCCGCATTTCCCTACTACTGGAAGCAGCGCGACCTTCGTTTGCAAGAGCCCTCTGGAAACGAGATCGTCGGAGACTTTGCATCCGGGGTGGAACCACATGCAGGCGGAGTCCATTCAGTACCCCAAGTTCGACCACAGCGAGCTCGGGAGCTCGGCAAGGTACTATACAGTAGCCAGAACCCTCGACCGGTGGGACACAGGTCCGGTAGCTGCCCGAGGCCCTGGACTGCGCTCCACAAATCACCAAGATTTATGACACTTATCACAACACGCGGCCTGGCAGCACGGAGCGCCCGCACCGCCCACTGCCACATTCGCTCACTCCTCCTCCTCCTCCTCTGGCCGCCGCCCCTCTCACATGCCAACTACTGTGCAGATATATCGCTTCATCCTTACACATGTACGGCGTTTTCCTGACATTGCTAGTACTCATCCACACCGCCATAACTCCCTCATACCGCCGCCACTTTCTCACCTCCATGCATTCCGCCCTCTATCTTCGCTGTCACACGCTACCGAATCTCCACCACAGCGCCATGTCTCCAACATTTGGCCACTCTTCCCATCCACCAACAGTTTTCACTCGTACTGCCTTTTCTCCAGCATACTACTATCTCTGCTATCCACCGCCAAATCTCTCCTTCATACTACCACATCCAATATACTACTATCTCTGCCATACACCTCATACTGCCATATCTCCAATATACTACTGCTTTTCTTATATACTACCAGCTCTCCCCCATACTGCCTTATCTCCCACTACCACTTCTCCTGCACACCATCATATTATCCTCATACTGTTACATGTCCATCACATCACACACCACATCCTTATATCACAATTTCCTCAACGAGCCTCATTTTCATAATGTCTGTCCGTTAGTTCCATACTATGTTACATTGTCATTATCTCAACCAAATACAGAGGACACAAACTAACAGTATTTCTAGTTACGATAGGGAAACATTGTACATCTACATACAGACACAACATAGACTTGACCCAAACGTAATTATCAAGACGCTTATTCAACCGATAAACCAAGACAAAAAAAAAAAAAAAAGGTTAAAGTAGGTACACGTAGATATATGGACAAAGGCTGCTAGGGGCCAACAGACTTACGATGATTCCACACACCATCATGTGACAGCAAAAAGGTTATTTGGCTAGAAATCATCATTCAGTACCAATTTCACCATGAGTAATTCTAATCACCTTATCCTCTATTAGGTTACTGTTCGTTTACCACATTCAAGACGAAACGAATAACCTTTCCGAAACTGTCCAGTTTATTTTGTGGATGCATTTTCAACACGAGGATATTTTGTGACAAACTTTCGTGTCAGTAAAACTTTTAGGTCCTATATTTTTTCACATTGTCTCGTGGCTTATAAAGATTAGATTGGGTTAAACATTACTTCATCCAGTTTGTAATCATTTCTAAATGCAAAAGTTTACGAGTATAAGATTACTCAAACAACCTTAATCTTTTCTTATTTCTTATGCCATTCATAAATAATCAGTTCCTATCAGAAGAAAGATTTGGTTACAAGTGTCATGCGTCCGTGTAAGAGCCACTCCCTTCGTCTCAGAACGATAAAACCGAACGTAAACTTTAACATCCGATATTTGAGTTAGGGCTACACGGGTTAATGTGCCTGTAACATGGAGGGGGAGAACATTTCAGAGAGTCGGGGAGACGGGTGGGAACTAGGCCTCTGGAGGGGTGTCGTCAGGAGTTCCATTTCGTAAACACTGTGGGAACTGAAGGCGGGGTGAGTTCACACCTCCATTGAGGAGGTTATGTGCAATAGGGGGAGGAGAAGGAGCTAAAACGGTTGCATGGTGGGGAAAAACTGTAAATGGGGAGACACGGCCCGAAGTTGTATGTATACCACTCAGCCATTTCAAACTCGATAAATAAATATATATATACATATATATATATATATATATATATATATATATAAAACATCGAAAAGAAACTTACATGATTTGCAGCTAAGCAGTCCAGTTTAAATACTCTTCTCTGTATTTTCCACTAATTAGCCACTAATTACCGTACGATGTGTATCATACGCGCTCATCACGTATAGTATCCCGTCAGTCTGTATACAGACACAATATACTGACATAGCCAAAATTCTTAAGTGATTTCAACGCTGATACTCGCGTAAGTTTCGGGAACGAACAGAGATCATTGCGCGAGGACGGTAGTGGAGGTTCAGTAGTCGAGTGACCCATACACTCTCCACAGTCTTGGGTATCACAGAAGTTGACTCGATCACGTCATATATAGAGAGGAATTCTATCGTTTCTTATCTTTGATAGTAACCTATAAGACAAAACCAAACATATCCCATTCAAGAAATGAAACAATGTTATCAAAACAAAATTACAAAGAACGTTAATCTAAGGTCCTTGGATGTTTGTAAACCCTACTATCAGAAAGCGGAGATGATGTAGGTGGAGTGGTAAACGAGAGAAGAGAGAAAAACTCTAAAGCTAAGCTATGCGGGGAAAGAAAGAAAAGTCTCAGAGACCAATGCTCGTACAGCTGATAATCACACGGAAACTATGGGAAGCAGTGGCCAATCTCGTGCCGCGGGTGGGACATAGCGCTTACAGCTTACAAGAGCTGTAGCCAACGCTATGCTTACAGAACGGACGTAGGAAAAGAGAGAGAGAGAGAGAGAGAAGGAGCACTGTTGTGGTGTATTAGATTAACTTGTTGAATCTCCTCCATAAACCCAAATATCAAGCACGAATACACACACACACACATACACACCAGTCCGCCGGAGGTGTATAGATAAGGCTCCAAAAACGCGCTTCCAAAAAATCACCCAAAGGCTTGAAATTTTTTTTACACCATGCACCTGTACACACTTCACTCTACTCCGCCATTTCAGATTATCCTTTCCCCATTCCTACCTCTTCCTCCTTTTCTTTAACCACCCTATTGAAAATGAAAAAAGGCAGGAGGAGAGGGATAGTTTAAGAGACGTAATAGCAGGAAAGCCAATAAGGCGAATCACTTCTTAATTCACCTTGGCCAGCGTTACCCCATACATACCCTTGTCGATAAAAAGCTTGAAAAACAACTCGTTCAACAAAGGTAAGGATGATCATCAATTAGCCCAGCAAAGTTTGCTCTTATACCAAGCCAAAATCGGTGAGACATTGAAGACGAATACATGTACAGCACTTCATGAGAGAAATTGAATAATTTCGTAGAGTTCCTTCATACTTTATAAACCAGAATCTGAACCATTGAAAGACATTATTATTTTGCTTTTTGCCACAAGAACGGCGAGCGGTTTGTGTTAGAATCTTACCCGCCCTCTAGTCCGGCGCGCAAGAGAGGAGGGCATGTACAAAACGTCCAGTGACTGGGGCTTCAATCTGTTGATCTGTAATGTGGCGAGAGCCCATCGTGACCGGGCGAGACGTTGTCGCTGAGGGCAAGCTACAGCCTGGGTGTGTGTGTGGGTGTGTGTGTGTGTGTGGGAGGTGCAACAGTCTGTAGCCGCCCTCAACAACAAGGTCTCGCCTGGTCACGATGGACTCTCAACACATTATAAATTGTCTCGTGTCTTGCTTGGTGTGCAGTTTGCCATCTTTTTTAAAATGCTCTCGCGCAGTCCTCTCTTAAGTGGCATTTTAAAAGTACTTGTCACGCCTCTGTTTAAGACAAGGTTTAAGGCAAGAAATATCTATAGAATCAAAAAAAACTTTTTCTCGAAAAGTTAAAGGTTTATGAGAGTTTAAGCCTGGATGAAAATTAAGAATATGTTATAAAATTACAGAGTCAACTTGCATATGATTCATACCATTGTACCCAAACGGCAGTGTCTTTAATATGTACACAATAAGAATAACTTTACGAACCTTTCTTTTAGAAAATATGATATAAAGCTTTTGGCAAGACATCCCGCGATAGTCTTTTCCGAAAACCTAGAGATAAGAGGAATGTCTGGCTTCTTTAGTGTGTGGAAAGTCTACCAGCGGGTGGTTGATCATTCCCTCACCGGTTGGTGACACGGGAGACCACAGAGGGTGGGTAAAGTTTGGACCAGCCTCTCGCCAACAGTGTAATGGCGTTGTACAGCCAAGTGCTCTATCATCAGCGCTCTTTAGTGATTACACAGATCGTTGAAGTCGATGAGTTATGCACCGAGGAATACGATATGATACAGAGCTTTAATCGGTCAAATCCGTGAATATGAGTTGACCTCCCTATCTGTTAACTTTGTAATATGAATCTAAACGTTTCAAAACGTTTCTTTTAACACTGACGGTAACATTCCAGAAATGTTTCAGACACAAATGTCCGATGAAATTTTTTTTTTATCTCAGACGAGGATATTGTCGATTTGATAGAGCAACTGGCATCTGGGGACTTCTGGCGAGCATATCAACATTTTGTTGACACGTCAGCTGGGTTGCACGAGGATTTATAAAACGCTTCATTTTCTTATTTTTCGTATCAAATCATTGCTGAATACGGCGTTTTGCATCATTTTGCTTTTCATGTTTATTCATGCCATTTCCAAATGGAAGGATGACCAAGATGCTTGCATCGTGGACCAAAGTTCATTTATAGAAAAGTAGGTAGAGAAGTCATGCGAATTCTAGAGATACTGGTAAACCTGCTTTTCAAAACAGGTTTTCTCACCTCGTCCTTAGACTTTGATAGCTGCATCACTGTATCCAAATCAGCCTATGGCTATGATAATCTTCCCTTTTAATGGAATGACTATTAAAACAAGAATGTATATAAATACAGCTTAGAAGATAATCTGCACGCGATTATCAGAAATATATAGATATTTGACATACGATTTCAATCTTAGAATGAAAAGGATCGTTATATAAATCATATAAGTGTTCTTTGATGTTTGCAGACAGCTACTGATCACCAGCATATACTGTCTCACGGAATGAATATTGGAGAATAGATATTAACCCGAATCTGAATGGATTTCTATAGCTAAGGCAACCTAGATTCTAACAACTTATTTGCAGACATTTACAACATTGTTCCCACATCTACTAGCACATCTGATAAGCTTCTGCTTTTCTTATACCTGATATTTTGTTTGTACATCGGAAAACATCCTCTGTGCCACAACGCAGTTTGTATTTAAATATCTACTTGGTTTTTCGCCCATGGATTTTACGCACCATCCCCTTCCTGTATATCAACAACGCAGCTTAACGTAGGAACGGTCTACTGTCACGTAGACTCGCAATACATCACAGCTTTTAAACTCTCATATTGAAGTTCAGATATTTTGGTCCTGTTCCAGAGTGAACCAGCTTGAAAGAAAAGAGTACTATTATCATTATCATTAATAACGTTATCATTATTATTTAGATATCTTATTTCTCTAAATCTGTAATCTAACTGAATTATTTTTGGTGTCTGCATGCGAGTGCAAGAATTTAAGATTTCATGAAGCAAAATTTTAAGCCTACGTGAGTTGCAAATGTGTCTGTTTAATTGAAACATCAGCGTACTACATTCTGGAACAGTGGAACCGTATTGGAAACCGAGAGGCGGCGTGTGTTACAAAGTGCTGATGGATTGAAACAAACTGCAGGAGTTCTCAAAGTTCTCCTAGGAATTAATTTCGAGCTTAACCGCAAGAGCAACGAATTTATCGTCCATTCTTACCCATCCTGTGGATGGTGGCGCAAAATGGGATATATATTGTTCAAAAGCTCCAGAGACTGGGCCTTAATATTACATAAGCGTACTGTGTACAAGGAATGGGCAACAGTTATGTAAAAGGTTACACAATGAGTGAACTCTCTACAAAGGCTGACATGGCAAGGTATATAACTACCGGCGGAAGGAGAATGGCAGTGTATGGCTGCATGTGCCATGAGGAGTTAGGTTGGTTCTGAAATATTGTGGTGGTGTAAGGAGGTCGCGGTGCGCGTGCGCATTTAAACGATCACCCCAAGTGCTGTGGAAACGATTCCTGTTATTGCTTCAAGAGCGTCGAATTTATCGTGAACTTCTTACTTTTCCTGTGGGCTTTACTACAAAAGTGGATACGATGGATACGAAATGTCCTGTTTATGGATCTGAAATGATCTTACGACTGTTTTCTGACACTGCCTTATAGTAAAGCTTTTGCCACAATCACGTAGTCAGTGTCGGCACATACTCGTGTTCACGCTCCGTCATTTTGACAATTACCCATACCCAACAGAGACCTGGTGAATCTAAGAACAAATAACCGTACAGCTGCAATCAGTCTTCTGGCCTACCTCATCCCATCCTTTATGATAATGCGATAAAGCCCAGTACACAACGATATGCACACAAGACATGATCATGGCTTGTATTCTCTGCCCACTATTGTAGTGCGATACTGTTTTGAAAGTACTGTCTTCTTCACTTGTAAATATGTCTCGGCGAATAGTAAGACAAATACATCCACGCACACACACACCTGATTTAGGCTGAGGTGTATGTGTATACACAGGTAAAGAATGTGTATTTATACATGTAAAGTTAAAGATGTAGACGGAGTGTAAAACTCTTCCCGTAACACACACGTAATCAAATTTTTTTCGTAAAACCGGCATATGTATCGTTCGCACCTTCACATCCTGTGAGCAGTGGGACAAAAGAGAATGCAGAGTACAATAAAGGTCCAGGGACTAGTCTTCGGTGACTGAATTACTCTCCAAGTCACATAGTAGGTAAGAGTTAGAGAATACTGCAAAGTGAGAGTTGAGGTGCTGCTGTACAAGACGAGGGATGGGGTTCTGGCAGAAAATGAAATATGGGGGTTCTGGTAGAAAGTGAGAGTTGAGGCGAGGTGCTGGTAGGCAAGATTTACCATGTTGGTAGAAAGCGATAGTTGGGGAATGAGAGGTGATCATGAGGCTATCCAAACCTACGTTCGCAAAACCAGGGTGAGGTGCTCATAGAAAGACGAAGAGGTAACGTGGTCGTAGAGGGTGAGGAATGAGGTGTCACTAGGATGGCATGAGGTGAGGTGAGGCGAGGTGGCGGGAAGGTGCTGACGAGAGGTGGTGGAAACAAACGGCTTCCGGTAAGGCGACACTCACTGTATCCGTGGACCCTTGTCATCCGTCAGGGTTCCTCCCTCCCTCCCCAACCAAACCAAACCCAGCCAGCCAGCCACCCTCACCCACACGTGTCTGCCCACACAAGCTAGCCTATAGCTATAACCTTGATAACGAGAAGTTAAAGGAACGTTTGCACCTGCAACACACGGTATAGTTAGCCTGGACGATGTTCTCAGAGCCTCCCAGCTAACGTTCTACTTGTCATAACAATCCCGGGAACGGCTTCCTTGGGGGTCAGGTCAGGTCACAGGGCGTGGAATTCCCCCCCTCCTAGCTAGTTTGTCAACACCTCCATAATGCTCGCCTGAGTTCCCAGGGGTTGTGTTGCCGACCCGGGGGAGAGAAAGGGAGAAGGTAATGTAGGACAGGAAATTGGGAGCCATCACGAAATTGGGGCGAAATCTTCGTGATAATTGCTATCCCAGTTTCAACGTTTTATTTCCAATTTCCATCCCAACCGCAAAGCCTTGTTTTCAAATTCTATAGATAATTCTAATATACTACTTTATTTAATGCGTAAATGATACTGTTTTGAGGTATATCTGAAACGAATCGAAATCCGATTCAATTTGAAATTCTTGCATTCATTCATAACTCCGAGTAATCACAATGTCACCAAATGCTGTGCTGTTAATCTGTTAATGCCAGAGAACTGTAACGTCCTCTTTAACTAGTGTAATTCAAATACAGTACGGATCTCTGCGCAGTTTACTTTACATATGTTTCCGATTCTTTAATGTTTGTCCAAGCGTCCGTAGGAAAAGCGTTGTCCGTGCTAGTGTGGGTGAAAAATACTGTACAAGAACACCGATTACAATAGAGCGCCAGGTTAGCAAATGGCTTAATTAAATCATACTGACTGAAGACATATAATATGAATGTTAGATTTTACAAGGGATCATAGCTTGAGCTACAAGAGGCTAAACATAGCAATAATGAAAAAAGTAATGATAATTGTAACAAAATAACTATGATAATGATAACAATAGTAATGAAAATCTTTCGCGCCTGTTCACCTTCTCCCGTGATATCGTGGCAGATTCACGAACAAAAGACTGGGCCTAGAATCAAAATCACCGCTTGTTTCTCTCCTCACTTTCCTCTTTCGAAAATCAGTAATACAAAAGGGAAGGATTTCCTGTCCCACCTTGCTCCAACTCCGCTCAATCACCTTTGAAGACACGCAGGATATCCATCAAGTTGCATTTTTCTCTCCTTTCCCTATGGATCACAATCATGATAATCATAAAATAATAATGATAATCGTAATAATGTAAATAGCAATAATAAACAAGATAGTTCACCGAATAAACTGCAGCAAATAACAATACAGACCAAAGAAAAATATATGTAGACTTGAAACAAGGTATAATGAACTAGTAACGAGGGAAGATGTTCAATAAAACATTCTTTACACAAATACATCGATGACGGTGGTTGATGTAAAGACTACTAGTTAATGAATAATGGTCACTTATCGAGTGGTGTCCACAACTAACTAGGACGGGGCTGTACCTGCAGTGGTCAGCGCGATCTCGGTAAGGCTCGACGCAATTGTTTGTGCCAACATGCAACTCAAATACGGTGGCAGGCGGTGACGGCGGCAGGAAAGGCGCAATAGTTTCATAGCAATCGAACTGATGGAAGAGGTCTAAGAGATGATGGTTGGGGGAGATCGGGAGGGGTCACTGTGGTGGGAGCTTATTTGTGGTCCATAAGAGAGCAACTATGATAGTAATTCGTCTTGTGTTGTGGATCAGGAATGCCAAGGCTGGTGGGGCAAGGGTGAGTATGGGAAGGACAAAAACAATTCTTGAGGTCAGGTGTACAGTGGCCAAGTGTTTTCCCTCGACGAAACTAAAGTTGGTACCAAATTATATACTAAGCGGAGGAAGGATGAACTGGTGGGCGAGCTGTGTGCTGTCTGCCAGCGCCGGGGATGGAACTCGGGACTGCGGATTAGTATTAAAAAAACCCTGCATCACAGAGGCACTTGATACATACATAACACACACACATGTATACATATATACATACATATTCACTTCAACACTCATATGGAGATGATTACATGCAAATCTTAGACACCTGTTGCTCCTAGGAGTATGTCAACAAAAGAGGTGAAATCAAACACCATTTAATTTGCACACTCAATCTTATTGTATAAAAACCAAGCCAAAACAAAATTATTAAAATTACATCAAATACAACTACATAATCTATTCTTTCACAAATGTTCGCTACTTGAGAATAGACATTGTATAACTTCCTTATGTGTTAAATTCACTAATTTGCTCACTCAGTGACCTTAATGATAATTTTCTTCCGATGAGTTTCGTCTGGGAAATTGATAATGATAATCCACGTTTGACTTCCGTTTGACAGAATAAGAAATGAGATTCATGACGTCAAATGTGTATTGCTTTCGCTACAGCCAAATGTGCTAATCATCTAGACCTATATTCTCTCATTTACTGGGGTATGTTAAGGGACTTCATACTGTGCAATCGAACTGAAAGCGAAAATTTTATTAGGACTGTGTATATTAGGATAAAGAGTATTTTAGAATATGTCTGTCTTGAGCAAAATGTCAGCGTATAGCAGATTATGTTAAGGTAACTGTGAAAATGTATCAGGATATTGTGAAATGTGCTATTACACAGTGTGCCATTGCATAACAAGATATGCTGAGACATTGTGGAATAGGCAAGGTAAGCGGGGAATATGTGAAGGATTGTAAAACGTCTGAATATCATAGAATTTGCAAGGATAAGGGCAAATATTACGGTGTATCATAGGATATGTCAAGGCACATAGCAGTATGCTAGAGGAATGCATGGTACATCATCGTACAGTATTGTGTCCGAGAATTGGAGGGTGTGCTAGGGTATCGCTTAAGGGTATCGCTTAGTAAATGAAGCCGAATTTACAATCTATAGACCACTCGATCACGAAACACGCGGCTTGGCTTTTTCGGACTCCATTCACCGTAATTTATGATGCGTCTCCAGAAAGTTGAGGAAACCTGGAATATTTGTTAAGAATATGGAAGACTACAAGATATCGGTTATCACATGGAAGCTTAATGAACTTTGAATTTCTTGGTGAATGTAGTGCACAAATTGGCCTTATTAGGCCGACTGGAAGTCATTACTGGGAATTATCTCTTCTCTGATAATGATTTTATAAGAAAAAAAAAGGCATGGATGTTGTAGAATATGTTAGTTATTCAGTATTCAGGAACATTGCAAACGAGGGAAGTGGTAGCTTGTAAGAGATGGCGATTTCACAGTAGAATAAACCGTTCTATGATTTTATGATTAGGTGGGGGCACTGACAAACGAGTCAGGGTACATCATAATGCCCGAGCAATGGAGGGTATATGTTCGAAACATGTGTTGCTCACAATACACATCATCAGTGCTGGATATGGCATGTTAGATAGAAGAGGTCGTCCGCACGACCCACAGTCACTCTCTTCACCTTGTCTATGTCAGGATTGATATTGTGTTTAAGGCACTCTGAAGAAAAATCCGATACGAAACGTTGAGAATCATGATAGCTAATCGTAATATACCGTCTCTTAGCCTACAGTCGTATAAATAAATAGGAGATTAGTTAATTATACTAATAATAATAGTTTTACGATAGGGAAGGGGATAAAAGAGATAGCGGTGAAGCAAAGCTGGCGTGCGTTACTAGCAAGTCTCGCCCTCCGTCAGATACGGGCTGGTGTCTCCTAGTTCGTGGTGAAGGCTAGAGTACGGCCCACCGTCTTCCAGGGGACCAGGGAGGGGACTGGTTGCTAAGGTGGAGGGTGTGGAGGGTGCCGCAAGGGCGTGGTGAAGACCCGGGTAAGGGTCTTCGAGCTGGCCACCTTGGAGATCGGTAGTGGAGAGGGATGGCGGTGTGGCAGGCGTGTCTAAGACCCCGTGGTGTGTGAGGACGGGGTCCCTGGGCGTACTCTCCCTGCTGTTGGTGCTGCCGCTGTTGCTGCTACTACTGCTGCTGTTGCTGCTGCTGCTGCCGTTGTTGCTGCTGTTATCACTGCAGGTGCTGCTGTTGGGCTTGTTACTGCTGTTCATTGCTTCAGGACTGCTGCTGATGCCACCCGAGCCTCTAATGCTTCTGCTAAGCTGCTGCTGCTGCTGCTGTTGAGGAACTTGGAACATGGGTTTCGTCTCTTCAGATTGAGTCTTCTGGAGATCCAGCTGGATTTTACCTTTCTCCTCGTGCTGTTGCTGCTGCTGCTGCTGTTTCTCAAGCTGCTGCTGTTGCTCTAGCTGCTGCTGCTGCTGCTGCTGTTGGCGTTTCATGGCCAGCTGTCCGCTCTTCGTACGCTTCCACTTCATCCGTCGGTTTTGGAACCACACCTTCACCTAGAGGTAGAAATGACATGTATGTCGCAAAGTCTATGAACCAGGATCAGATTAACTTTCCCAAATGAGAACTTTGAGTGGTGATAAAGCAGAGATGGTATGTCCAAATGATAAAATATCTTTTACTACATTTCGAAACAAGTGTGTACTATTTCCATAGGTTATATTCACTGTAAAAAAAAACATTGCAGCAAGTCATTTCCTTTCCGATGCAAAATAGGAATAAAAAGAATAATCACTTGCCCTCATTTGATCATGATTTAAAACTGTTATTCCACTGTACTCTTAAATATATAAAAACAGAATCCATTCGCGCTTCTGTCATTTAAGTAGAAAGGAAATGACTCCATAAGTCAGTACCACACACTCTTGTAGCACCTACAAAGCCACTCACTTGTCTCTCGGTGAGGTCGAGCGACACGGCGATCTCGTAACGTCGAAGTCGGGTGAGGTAGTTGGAATGCTGGAACTCCGCCTCCAACTCGCGGATCTGATGTTTGGTGAAGGCGGTCCGCTCCTTCCTCGGCTTGCCCAGCAGGTCCGCCTTCAGCGCCTCTTCTGTAGAAGAGAGAACGGTTAAGATGAGGCCGAAGAATCAGGTCGGGGGTGATCTTATATGCGCACATGCTAGCACATTATATCTTAGGTCTAAACCCACAGGAAATGGAAAAGTAGACTCACCAAGTTTCCGTTTCTTTCTCAAGACAGCATCAGGGCAACTTCTCCACGGCACTGTTGTGCTTATTTTAGCGAAATGCGGTAAGGCGATACAGAGAAGAAAGCGAGCGAGAAAGAGAAATGTCCATCTCCTTCCTAGGCGCTGTAAATTCAAGCCAAAGTATTACCTTATACGTAATCAGGGAAAATAACATTCAATTTTACTTATATTTTTCTATCTTATCTTAAACGGCACGGGCAACGGAGGCTCTAATCAAGGCCATCTCATTAACGCTATATGTATATATATATATATATATATATATATATATATATCCTTCCGTGAGCCAGGTATCCATTTCATCGACCAACCCCTAAGGGTGGATGAACAGCTGGGTTAATTGTAGACCGATTGCCTCAACCAGGATTCGAACCTATGCGCTCGACCGTGGGCGGCTTGTGAATGTGTCAACAGCCAGGAACGTTAACCGCTACACCACGGGAGTCCATACGAAACCAAGATATCCTTTTTTTTTTTCATTTTCAAAGCTGTCATTTGAACCCAACTATTAATCAGAATTAAGTATTCAAACTGAGTCATCTGGATTTAATCTTGTCTTCGCTAAAGAAGTAAAAACAGTATCCACAGACGCACAGGCTGGCTGGCTCGCTCTCTCGCACACACACACACACACACACACACACACACACACTCTCTCTCTCTCTCTCTCTCTGGGCTGGCAAGGTAAACGA
The DNA here is from genome assembly GCA_038088735.1 of Panulirus argus. Classification (NCBI taxonomy): domain Eukaryota; kingdom Metazoa; phylum Arthropoda; class Malacostraca; order Decapoda; family Palinuridae; genus Panulirus; species Panulirus argus. The sequence continues at coordinate 19,088 of JAYMFT010401762.1, read as the reverse complement.
GTACATACCATAATGCCCCGGGCAGTGTAAAGTTGCCACGGGCTAAGTCTAGGACTAGCAACGATGAACTGTTGCTTTAAACACGCTCGTTCGTAATGCTAGTTTGTAACACGTTATCATCCCATACGGAAGGAAGACAGTAAGGCAATAAAATATACGAATGGTACACGAGAGTGAATTCGAGTGAAGGATGAAAATGAATAGAGAGAATTGATAGTAAGAACAAGGATCTCTTTTCTTTATAGGCGAGATCAACGAGCGAGTGAAATAAAACAGAGGACAGAAGGACTAAGGAATCGGGGTCAGAAGGGGAGCAGGATGGCGTCTTGAGGGTAAATGCCGGCGGTGTGGCCGGGTGAGGGAGGCTGGCTAGGAACTGCATCTCATTAATGCCGTGTAAGGAACACCAGCCGAGCCTTGGGGATGCTGGCTTAGCCGGGATTACTACGCACTTCCCACCCGCAGGACGTCGCTGTTGTGTCGCGACTCCGCAACAATGACGCGTTACCGGCCTCCTTATCGACCCGGCGTAGACGCCTCTAAGGATGTAGATGTACGCCATCGTCCCTGATGCTCTCCAGTGATACGCATCTATTCATTTCGGAGGTTTTGATAATCATGACCTGCAGATATCTTCATTATCAATTAACGGGGCACCAGGCACTTTACCTGATGATTACGCATTGTTGAGCATATGATATTCATTGTATTGTAGCCTGTAACAGGCACCCAGTTCACCGTCCAGCTTGTAGTGGAGGATGAACGGCTAGACTGACTGCATACCGACTGCCGTGACCAAGATTCGAACTTATGCAATGCCGGAGAGAGGTAGATGCACAAACGTTGTAAAACGGTGCCATCAATCTGTCGCGTAACAAATGATCAACCTATAAACACATTTTGCTTCATTATATACACGGTGCATACGCCTCGTGGTGCCCCGTACACTCATATTTACCATACAAACACCTTAACCCTAGCCACACACTGTGTAAATATGTCCATACGTTTTCATACACACGATCCATACATGCGCCTCAACACTAACCTACCCACGTACATACATCCCACACGTACCGTAAAGGCCATATACGCATGCATCATAAATACGAGCTAGATCCCATACTTCCTTGCGTCATACAGACATGCATCATACACGAGATCTCCGGCCTAGCATATATACATTTAAAACCTAATCCCTGATGCCAGACACATGCGTCGTCTTCTCAACCCTACACATTCGCATCCCTTATGCCATATTCCACACACACCTACATCCTGTTACACACACACACACACACACACTCCGACCAAAGCCCCATACGCGAGGACCGCCGTCCATCACCACACTCGACTTGCACCAATCAGAACTCACAGAAACATATAAGAATAGTCCTATACCAACCAGCGTGACCCTCGTTAACAATCCATAAACAAGTACACACGGAAGCCAGTAAACAGCTTAGTTATCTCATAGCTAAGCTATGCAGTCTGTCAACTCCTGTATTATTTTAACTCAATCAACATTTATCTATTCATCTGCTAATGTTCAGCGAATCATCACTGACTGGATAATGTATAAGCCATAGTATATAATATCTAAAACTTCCTGTATATTTGCCACTGTGACGATGTGGATGGACCTCACTCGTGTGCTAGTACAATGCGTGGATGTATCCAGCTCTTTTATGATTAAGTAATCTAGTTGCTATCATGACCTGCCAGTTCTGTAATATTCGTAATATCTTAAATGAATATTTCAAAGCCAAACTGTTGCTCAGATTCAATACCCCGTTAATCTTAATCATCATACACATCTGCCCCTCCCCTTGTGTGTCCAAACCAGACGCTTGCACATGCGCTTGTATGCACTCCTACACAACAAACACACATGCAACATGCACCTCCTCAAAGACATTACTCATTCGCCGCCTCCTGGTCACACACATACATACATACATACACACACACACACACACACACACAATCATAGGCGCCTTCAGCCCAGCGTACAGACATCTCACATGTGCCTCTACCCTTTCCATTCCCCTGTCTCGCACACACATACATTCCCAAATGCACAAAGCCTGGACCACACACATGCAATCCCAGCGGCTGCGCGCACACACACACACACACCACGGAACACAGAAGGCCATGTCCCCGGGGTGTACGTGTGTGTGTGTGTGTGTGTGTGTGGAGACTCGTGTAGAGTGTACGAGTGCGAGATGGTAAATCGCGGGGCTATCATCAGAAACGAACCGAGGGGGAAAAAAAAGACGAAGATAGCTGCTGTCCTAAAACAAGCATAGTGTTAGGAGTCAATGCAAAGCATCAGACAACATGCTGACCCTCTACGACTCGATAGTAAGACTACAGATTTAAGCTTCACATGCAGTTGTGGTTTCTTAGATTATGAAGAGGATCAAGAGAGACGTAGGAGGGTCCAGAGAGCAGCAGGGAGATTAATGCCAGGGCAAAGAAACGAGCCATATGAGGAAAGATTTACGAAACGAGCCATTCTCTCCGCATCAGGAGGCGAGGGCTCTGTGATGATTTCGTTGAGGATTTTGAGATACTGAAGCACGTAACGAATCCTTTAAACCAGAAAGAATGTTTTTTGAAATTCAGGGGAAAGACAATAGAGGAAATTATCCTAACTCACGAGGTAATGTCATGAATAACCACCCCAGAAAAAATAAAAGATAATTCAAGAAATGAAAGCATGATTATATCCAGTTTGTAACTTGCTATTAACCGAATATAACGGAAATAACCGATCCTTCTGTAGATAGCCTTGTTACCGCTTTTACGCCAAGAGCCTTACGTACTCGATGCACACATACACCCCGTATGTCTTCTCCCTACTGTACACATACATCTTACGTGATGCTTAGGTGTATGCTACATCCTCACCCTTCACCTACACACACACACACTGACCCTATATGCTACCTATAACTTTCATACATTCTATGTGCTCGTCCCTCACTCAGTCATGAATAAAAGCTTACCGTATTCATACATTTTGTGTGTTCACTCCTGTATTTGCTACTCATGTATATGCATCCTTGCTACCCTCCCATGTATATGCATCCTTGCTACCCTCCCATGTATATGCATCCTTGCTACCCTCCCATGTATATGCATACTTGCTACCCTCCCATGTATATACATCCTGCTTGCTCACCCCTCGGCCACATATATAAATCCTACATTCTACCTCCCACATACATACATTCTCCCTCTTGCTTCTCGCCCACGCACATACATACCATCCTCCACTATAAGAGTAAAAAAAGAAACCGTGTGTGTGTGTTTGGAGCTGCAGTGATTAAAAGAACAATAGTGAGCAAGGCTTTACAAGCAGCACAGCTCTTGCACCCGGATGCTGGGTGCCACATCCGGGTAGGGGCAGGCAGGCAGGCAGGCCTGGGATGGGTGGGAGGGAGGGATGGATGGATGCTGGGTGCCATGTGTGACTGAGGGAGGGGGGAGAGGCACGCCGGGTCCCGTGGATGGGTAAGGGAAGTTCCTGGGGGAGGTTGCTGGGTGACATGGCTGGGGTAGGGAAAGGCCTGCAGTGGACGCTGGGTGCCATGGGTGAGTAAGGGAAGGTCTGGGGAGGATGATGGGCACCGCGGCTGGGCAGGGAAAGGTCTGGGAGGATGCTGGGAGCCATGTATGGGTAGATGAAAGTCCTGGGAGAATGCAAAGTGGCATTTCTAGATAGGGGAAAGCTAAGGACAGGGAATGATGAAAATGAGAAGAGAATTGAGCTTTCAGAGGTAAACAGGAATATGGAAACTGGAGAAGAGATGAAAAATAGGAGGCTAAATGGATGGCAATGAAGGAAATGTCGAGGTAGGAAGGAAATAAAAAAAAAATAGATATAAAAAAAAAAGGGAATGGAATATAAAGATTGAAAATGGAGAATATAGCCAAATGAAAAGAGCCTGTAAGAAGAGAGGGCAGAGGAATAAAAGATGGAGAGGGCAAGGAGTAAAAAAGGAAGGAGAGGAAGAAGGAAATAAGTTAAAGGAGGCCGAGGAAGCAAGGGATAGTAAAGAAGAAAACAAGTGATAGAAGACTAAAAGGAAAACAAAGATAAAGAACTGAATGACAAAGACAAACAAGGAGTGGAGAGGGTGGAAAAATATAGAAGACGAGAAAGATAAACAATGAGAATATATGAAAATGAACAAGTAGTGATGAAAGAAAACGGACAAAATTAGAAGCAAATACAAGAAAGCGCAAGAAATAAATTTTATATATATATATATATATATATATATATATATATATATATATATATATACAGGAGATTACACGATTAGACGCTCTAAAGATAAGATGGCGAGTGAAGATAATTATGGGGAGGTTAGCGAATGAGGCATGAGATATGCAAGTCTTGAGAAAGGGCAGAGAAAGTAGTGGTTTGGATGAAGGACAGGACGATGGAGATGGGAGCGAGTGGGGAGTGGGAGAGAGAAAAGGAGGGGTGGGAAAGAGAGATGGAGAGATTGAAGGGGGAGAAATTGACTCGGGGGTAGAAGTGACAAGTGGATGAGGTTGTTGTGGGAAGGAATGAAATAGAATGAAGAGATGGAGTTCGAGGCATAGAGGGAGATGAATGACAGTTGGGATGGAAGAGGAATGGCAGTGGGATGGAGTACAGACGAGATGGAGGAGCAAAAAATCTTAAATAGTAATTCCAAATCACAGTGCTTTACATTGTTTAATGCCATACACATGCACAGCAGATTCGAAACAGGAAAATAATTAACACAGCCACATTATGTAACACAGATTACTCAGATAAACATCTTCAACTCTCTCTTAGACAGTGGCAGTTGTGGAACACGACCATGGTTATTATGCCCCCATTGCAGGCCCACGCCAGGCATACGCCTTTACATATGCTCACGCGTACATCCGTCAGCCCAACTCGATTTCGTATGCAGAGTACAGTCTGGACGGTTTATTGTACAAGCTTGAGGCCGTAGCTCAAAGCGAAAAGGCTATTTTTAAACAAGCACGTTACATATACTAATTTTTGGTGTTTGTGTGTGTGGTTTATTAGCCCTTTCTGTCCAGTTATAAAACGCTACTAGTATTTTTCATTTATGGTTCATTGTCGTTTTGGTGATACCTCATCCTTGATAATCAACGGGTGGGTTTTGTAAAAAAAAAAAAAAAAAGATGGAGAATACGAACCACTTGTTACAAGTGTTTTTAAGATCACAGGGATATGTTTATTCCTCGTGTTGAAATCTCATAAACGTTTTAGAACCTTCAAGCCAGGACTGCCATAGCTTTATATATGGCATTTTATCTACAGATATATTATTGAATATTAGATTTTTATTGTTCTATATCCATTCATTTTTTTCTCTCTCTCTGTTCCCACGTTTTTTTTTTAAGACTACATATGCGCAAATTCTAGGCAAAACAACACATGCTAATGGGCTGAAGTAATGTTTGTTCTTCTGTATTTAAAAAAAGTATTAAAAAAAAAATAGCCAGGCATGATTGTTCACTTGTATGCTTTTTGAGTTTATGGAGCAAGACTTTTTTCCATGGCTCTTTTGCTTACATAAGCTAATGTGACATTATAAAAAAAAAAAAAAAATTCGTCTGTATTTACTTTTCTGTCATTTGAAAATAAATTTTACGAATTTCACATAAACATAAAAGTTTTCTAAGAACGATAAAATTTTGACTTTATATTCAAAGTTTCCCAACACTGTACTCCAGCAAGACTATCAGAGGAAAATATGATTCAGCATTTTTCGTTACCGATGATTTGCATCACGAAAATCGACTCTGGGCTCAATACACAGTGGTAATGACACTTCAAAGATGATCGAGATTTGGCAAGTAGGTAAAGGAAAAAGGTTTGTGTGCTGGTAATGGAGACGCTTTAAAAAGGTTTCTATTCTTCCCCCTTTAGGTGTGAAGCAAGAATCAGCATCCATCTCCCACACGACTGGTAGGATGTAGGACGAGGTACAGATGCTGAGAATGAGGGAAATGGACAGAAATTATGGGAAGAAGAGTAGGAAAGGAACAGAGAGTGGAGGTTGATACGAGAAAAAATGGAATGAGAAAAAAAAAAAATGCATTATCAAGAGGAGAGGTTACGAAAACACTGAAAGAAACAAGATAAAACTTAATAAAGGAGGATAGACGAGAGAGAGAGAGGAATATAAAAAGAACAAAAGAAGAAACAGAAAAAAGCAATGAAAAAAAATAGAAAACTTAAGTTGGAAAAAAACGATTCACTATCCTAAAGCATTCGGAGACTACAGAGTCTCGCACACCTTTATCTGTTCCCGGGAGCCTCAATGTAGAGAGGCAGTCAGGCGGAGCAACACGTTAACCCTCCATAGCCGGGTTGTTACGGCTAGGGAATGGGAGTGGAAGAGGAGATAGAGAGGGGGAAAGGGGTAGGAGGTGGGGGGGGGTAGGGTGTTGGCTTGATGTTATGGGTACGAGGACGACCGAAGGTCTCGGATTGTCTTACACCCCGGGCGCTGTGACTCAGATATATCCTTCTCTGGTTTTTACTATCCCTGTCTCCCTCCCTCCCTCTCTCTCTTTGCATGCCTTCTTCACTTACACACTCTCCATCTCTCTCTCTCTCTCTCTCTCTGATAAATCGTCTTCGCCTTACTCTTTCCTTTTTCTCCTAACTCGTTCTTTCCAGATCCCCCAGGGTGCTCTCATCACATCATCAACAACAACACCTTTCCATGGGAGTGGACAACATGGACTCAGGTGTAATAACCGATTAACAGCTGATTAAACCTTAACCTAACAATACATCGGGGCTCATGAGTTCATATTACACAGATTTTACATGCATGCAATAGAATCTTACTTAATTTCTGTGGCTGTTGCCGACAATTAAATCTATTCAAACAAATGTACAAGTAAATCACCGTATCAAGGAAAAGTATACAATGGTTCATGCGAACATTGTGTATGGCTGAATATACCACCCATTCACTTTACATAAACACACACAAAGAATCTAAACTATACCACCTCATTCACTTTACATAAACACACACAAAGAATCTAAACTAATCGTTAACTCTGAAGTCAATAAAGCAAGCCAAGAAAAGCATGACTCTGTGAATGAAAGTTATCTGTGACGGACGAAGCATCAAACACGAGGAATGAAATATCAAGCCACAAGCAGTCCTCACCTCCGGAGACTGAAGCCTGGCCCAGGAGGCGAGCCAGTCGCTGTAATTAAAAGTCCGACGCACCAGCAGCACAGGACTGCATCAACAAAGGCAAAGAGTCAAACCTCCCAGCGATGGAGATCAAAACCACAGCAAATGAGTGAGGGGATCCAGTCAGGGCTGTGGCAGTAAGCCAACTTGAGGATTAACCTAGCATGGACTGGCGAGATGTCCCACTCCCACCTATATGGGTGTTGACAAGCAAGAGAAACATCCTGGTCTTCTCCTGTGGGTGTCGACCACTGAGCTACTCATCACGGCAGTGCAAGGGTGCGGGTCAGAGAAGAGGAGGGCCGTGGAGGGGGTGGTGGTTGAGGGAGGAAAGGACAGTGTAAAAGGAGGTAATCTGGGGAGGAAGGGGCCACGCTGGGTGATGGAATCTGGGAAGGAGAGGGACGTGCAGGAGGCAGGGGGCTCGGGGAGGGGTGGACAGTGCAAGGAGGAGGTGGTTGGGGAGTGCAAGGGCCACGCTGGGGTTCGAGGTAGCAAAAGAAGAGGGCTGTACAGGGACTGGAGGCCTGGAGCGTGGGTGAAGGGTGGTAGAGAGGGCAGTTATAGAGGTGAGGGTCGTATACTTGAAGTGGTGTTTGTGTGGACTGCATTCAGCCACTACGGTGTCTGAAATGGCCGAAGCTTTGAAGCCCAAGCGATCAAAATTTCGAAGCTAGGTTCAAGGCCGCCCGAAGCAGCGAGTTTCAATCATGGATGGACGGCTAAATTTGGTCTAAACATACAAGTCGCACTGCGCAGGACAGTCTTTCCGAATAAGCAGAAGGGAGAATATACTGAAACAAGAATATGCAAATCGGACTATCAAAAATTACATAAGCGAAACGTTCATCAACAATGAAAACATTCTTAAGCTTACCTAACATTATACACGTACCCAGACTGCGTGTTTGTATGCATTCTCATACGATCTTGGGGCCGAAGTCGAAGGCCCTGATGAACCGGGGTTAAACAAAACAGGTGAGGCGGTTTGTCATAAATTGAAAACAGTTCATTGAAGTTGAGCAAATTGTTTTACAAACCGAAGAATAAAAAAGTCTGCAAGATGTGATCCCGAGATTCTCTTACCTTCATCCTCGCCTGCAACAAATAAACCTACCAAAATATTTGGGGTAAGACGAGGCACCACAAAGAACGCAGAACAATACACAGTCGCTGGAGACACTAAACAAAGACCTGAGCTAAAGGGAAGACCACACGCCAGGGAGCAGAATATGTATTAACGTGCGGAACAGCCCTGGCAGGTCTGTCTCAGCAGGAACGAGAGATCTGAAACGAGACTTCCTGTAGGAACGATCCTGAAGTAAAACGGAGGGACTGAGACTTGATGAAAACTTACACTCAAGGGCGGGCTGGTGGTTGTGTGGGAGTCTCCACACTGGTGAGGGAGGGACTCCTAACGGACCATATTCCCTCCCACCTGAGTGAGAGCTAGGTCGAGATGGCAGGACCTAAATAGATTACCTTCCGGAGTACAAATGAGGCAGAGCTTGTGCCCCACACTATCCTCCTGGGCTGTTCGATTTATCCCACGAGACTTTGGTGATATTGATTTTATGTCTTCCCTCAGTTCAAATATTCCTTATTCATTTCTGATACGCCATTCATATATGTCCCCAAGTTTTGAAAAGAATATGAAGTTACTTGTCAAAGACAAAACGAAAAGCTTTATTGAAGAAATTAAGTTACAACTTTTACTGATGCTTCTTCCAGCATTAATGCGATTTCTTCACCCTTTCACTGGGTTGAGCAGAAGAGTAATCACGAAATATTCTGAGTAGCAAGCGGCATCTCCTGGAACATCTGTCTACCAGAGTACCAGGAGCAGCAGGACGTTGAGGTCCTCGCTATCATGGCCATACCCTCTGCCTCCTCGCTGGAATTTTATATATATATTCATATATATATATATATATATATATATATATATATATATATATATATATATGAAACAGGTTAGTTGGAGTGTGAGCTTGAAAGGAGAAAACTTGGAGGAAGTAAAGCATTTCAGATATCTGAGAGCAAATATGGCAGCGAATAGAACATGGAAGCGGAAGTGTCATAGGGTGGGAGAGGGGGCGAGAGTTCTGGGAACACTGAAAAGAACACTGAGAGACCGTTGTCTAGGAAGGGAAAATAAGGTTATGTTTGAACGTACAGTAGTCCCAACAATATCTTATGATTGCGAGCCATGGACTATTGATAAAGCTATACAGAGGAGGTTGGATATGTCTGAAATTAAATGTGGTGTAAAGTGGTTTTATCGAGTAAGTAATGAAAGGGTAAGAGAGATTTGTGTGAATAAAAAGAGTGTGGTTGAGAGAGCTGAAGAGGATGTGCTGATATGGTTTGGACATATGGAGGGAGTGAGTGAGGAAAAGTTGACAAAGAGGATATATGTATCAAACGTGGAGGTTAGAAGGAGAAAAAGGAGACAAAATTGTAAATATAAGGATGGAAAGGCCTGTGGGGCCTGGATGTGGATAGGGAACTTGAGAAAGGATGTGAGCGATTGTAGCCTTTCTTCGTCTGTTCCTGACGCTACCTCGCTAAGACATGAAACGGCGATCAATATATATATATATATATATATATATATATATATATAGATATAAAGTTGTATGTCTGGCATAAGAAACTGCGATTTAATGACCGTCCAACAATCGAAACATACATGAGATTCATACTATACCTACGTCTGCCGCCTGATTAGCGAAACTACTGCTGGGCACCAGGAGGGAAGAGAGGAAGGAACTGGACGACAGAGGCGACTGGAGTACACATATGGTGATACGTGGTCTGTAGTCGTGACTGAGACTTTGCCTTCGGGTGCCATTCTCTCTGTGATGCAAACACTAAATCCCAGGCGCAATACTGAGAATACATCCTCATTTGTTTGCATTGGATAGCACTGCTAATACATTCAGCTTCGTTGCTCCTGGTGGATGGACTCCTTCGTCAGCGATCTTGTCCCGAAACAACCAAAAAGTTCGTCTCCTGGTTGAGAACAACCGTTGGCCATGACTACCGTCATATGTTTCATGTTCTAAAAGGACGTCGCTGCTTTCTTCAGCGAGTTTTAACCCTCTTGGCATGACGTAAAGGCCCTCAGGCACGATGGTTAAACCTTCCATCCTGGTGGCCCAGCCTCTGACACGACGCTCAAGGGAGGGCCGTCGTACCCAAGGGTCGCGCCATCGTGCTCAAGCAGTTACTTGATATACCTATTCAACCGTGACTCGCCAGTTGATATGATGTTTATCTTGACGTCATGTTAGCGTGGCGGCTGCGTCGCTCATGTCGTTACCGGCAAGACTAATTGCTTTTTTGCTCCCCCCCTCCTTTATTTTTTTTTCTTTACTTCCCTGGAGTGAGGCGGGAGCTACTCACTTGGCCCAGACAGCCCAGCAGGAGAGGTTTTCATGTCATTAGTCAGCGGTGAACCTCGCCAGCGGTCGACAACGTTCCCCAAGCCTAACCTCTACAGACGCCGGAGAGCGCCAACTCAGTCGTCGAATCTAATTATTCAGAGGTAAGTAGGAATTCAGGATTTCCTTGTTAATGGAGTAGAGAGGCAGGTCCCTTTGTTCGGACGCAGGGGTTCAGCTTATTCTCAAGAGGTGAAGATTATTAAGCAGCTTAAAGGTGGAGATTAAGCTGCTTAGGCAGTTTCAGAGGCTCAGACTGCGAGATTACAATAATGTGTTATCAGGAGAAGTATTGCATCGAAATTATATAAATGATTTTACGAAATATGTAATTGCTGGCTGTTTCACAGACACGAGGATGATGGTCGCACAGTCAAAGTCTAGCGGGAAGGTTAGAGAGTATAAACAGAGAATGGTGTAGGGTTTGAGATCTTGTACTTTTTTTCAGATCAGGGATGTGTATGCAGTGATACTATTTCTTGTCAGTTGAGGGAGAGAAAAAAATGTCAAGCTGTGTACATCGACGTACGGCTGGGGGCTCCCTAAGTGCTTTTAGGTTTCTGTGGTGTTTCCCTCTGTTTGCGCCAATTGATCTAAGTAGTCTACGTTGTTCCTCGTTGTTTTCAATCTCGCAGCACTTTTCGTTTATAACGAATCTTAAAGCCCTTTTGGGAGGTGTGATGCGACGCGTGGGTACAGAGGCGTAGGTAAGACTGGCTTTCACCGAGTGAAATTCTTCGCTCTCCGGAAGGTGCCAGATTCTATACAGACTGGTGAAGGCCGCTTTTCCTTGGGTGGTTCATTTGTTTATATGATCTATTACCAAGCCTCGTAAAGTTAGTGTGTAACAGGATATTGCAGCTCTTCCAGCGTGCTATCCTGTTTCCCTCTATGATAACATCATTCGGTTTCACTCTTCCCTGCACCATAATGGAGAACTTGTTGACGTTCGTTTTTTAATATCCATTTTTTCTCGAATCCGCACATTCTGGTTGGTTTTGTCTTTATTAGAGGTGGGACTATGTTGCTCTAAAGTAACATGTGTGTCGTGTCCTCGACAAAGACGTCCATAATCATGTTTCCAAATGAAGGAGAGATGTCGGCTGTGTCAGTAATGATCAGTGTTGGTGACAGGACGCTGCCCAGTGGGATTTCATTTAGCTGAAGAAAATATTGGTGATATCGTCGAGATGACGATTTCTGCAGAGCGCTGGTTAAGGAAGCTGCACGCTAAGTCTCCCTGTGACGCCTGATATGCGTAAGTGAAGTACAGCAGTTTGTACCTTCAGCCGTTAGTCCTCACTTCACCGAAGGCTTTGCTTATATCTCTTTGAAATGCTGCACTATTCATGACTTGCCTCCCCTCGTCTCTCGCACCCACGCACCTCCCTCCCCTCCCTCATCCCTTCTTCCTACCCCTCTCTCCTACACCCTGACCTTTCCTTCCCACCCCTAACTCTGTCTCAGTCCTCACCTCCCCACCACTCTCCCCGTTTCGGTCTCTTCCTCCCCAACACTCTCCTGTTACCGTCTATCCTCGCTCACCTTCCTCTCTTTCTCTGGGGACAGTGAAAGGACCACAGGTGGAGCCGTGGGTCGCTTCGTAATAAGACTTGAGGCAGTTCCGCCGCTCCATAGGACTCTGAGGACCTAGTGTGAGGCGGCTGTGTCCTGGGATGGTGAGGGGTCACAGGAGACGAAAGGTGCACAGCAGCTCGTGTCTCTGTACTGACAGGGTAACTTGTGCAGCGCCTGAGGTTGCCGAGAGTTTAAACCCCTTTTAACCCCCTTCGATATGACGGTACTATCTTTGAGCACGACGGTACGAGCCTTGAGCATGACGGTACGAGCCTTGAGCACGACGGTACGAGCCTTGAGCATGACGGTACGAGCCTTGAGCATGACGGTACGAGCTTTGAGCATGACGGTACGAGCCTTGAGCATGACGGTACGAGCCTTGAGCATGACGGTGCCACATGACTTCGGGACGACGATACGATTCTCGTATCTACAAGGGGTGGGGAGCCTATGCATTTGTTCTGGTGGGCTGGTGTCTCTGTGGTTGGCTGTTGTCTCTGTGGTGGGCTAGTGCCTGTGTGGCGGACTGGTATGCCTGTCGTGGGCTAGCGTCTGTGTGGCGGACTGCTGTCTGTGTGGTTAGGCTAGTGTCTGTGTGGTGGGCATTCTTCGTGTTTTAGCAAGTGTACTATAGCCCTGAAGTTTCAAGGTAGTCGGTCACCTGAGCTGTAAACGTCCACGTGCGCCGCGAGAGAATTCAGGAGAACTGGAGCTTAACACACACACACACACACACACACACACACACACACACACCAATCAGGCCTGACCATTATACCAGCACGTGTTCTGTGGTTCCGAAGCCTCAGTGAGTGAGCAATACAGACTAAGGAGAAAGCAAAATAACTTGCTTGAACGTCAAACATGGTGTGTACAGAAAACGACCGGATTTAGCTGGTACCAAATCACATCACATTAGTGACTAAACATGACTGTGAGGAACCATATCCGGTATTCATAAAGGACAAGAAGAGAAAACGAAGAACAATATATGAGGAATGGCGGGAGGAGGGGGGAGAACAGCAGGGAGGAGGAGGGAGGAGGAGAACAGCAGGGAGGAGGAGAGCAGGTTAGATAGGTCAGGATCGTTGATGTTCAGCAGTCATCTGGAGCGGTGAAGACCGTCGGGTTAAAGCCAAGACCCTGTGGGTGTAGACGGAGGTGGAGAGCCGCTGACGCCTTCAGGAGGACAAATGAGAGCGCTGGGAATCAGTACATGTACAAATGAGGGGCGTGGGGGGCTTAATGAGGAAGATAGTCGAAAGAAGTCCACGGCAGGAATCTGGAAGGATCGACGACTCGTTAGGGCCCTCTCCCCATCCTCTATCCTCTTCCCTGCGGTCCTACACGCCCACGCCCACGACCATTCATCACAGGGCGTCAGGCTACCAGGGGAGGAGAGCACTGTGGCATCCAGCAGTCATCAACGCCACCACTGGGGACCCGCTGACTGGCCCCAGATTCCTGGAGTGGGAGAGATGGCTCCCAGAACAAGGGGAAGAGGAACATGAACAGAGTTGACTCGGTGAACTATGGTGTACGTAGGTCGTAGGGTGCAAGGACGTGAAGACAGAGAGAGAGAGAGAGAGAGAGAGAGAGAGAGAGAGGCAGATCAACGACCCTGGCACTCACAATACGACTCCAGACGACACACCCGACTCACTGACCTGTGGGGCGACTGCAGCTCATCCGTCTCACAACTTTCAGCCAACGGATGTATCAATTCCAGTCATACGACACCTTCAGAAACATAAGCGAGGGAGTGTATTCTCACATATCGATGTAATAAAGCCCGACAGGAACAAACAGCGGAGCGGATCCCGCAGGAGACTTGACCTACAGTATATGTTATTCTCAGGCAGCGAGGTTCGAGAAGTGGAATTCAAAAACCAGTCAGAGATCACATTCACCCAGGTAAACATGGTGAGGGATGCACAAGATGATGAGAGGACAATATCTCATTTTTCCGTCGACGATGGTGGACAAATTGAGGAAGAGGAACATTTCCAGAGTGCCATGTGTTGGGCCACCAAGCCTCATGATGACTGGAAAGGCCTCGAAAACTTAGCTGGAAATGAATAGGGTAAGGCTAAATATAATGAGACCTTCCGTGTCGTAGAGATTTGAAAAACAGTGAATGTTAACAAACACTCTGCGGCGAGTTGCCCAACTGGGAAAGACCTCGTGGAGTTGGCCTTGGCAGGTGAAGAACCCTCCATACACCGATGCAGAAAGTAAGTCGATTTTAAAACAGTCGTCCAACCCCAAGCACTCGAAGCCCTAACGTTCAATGACACTGCAGTCCGTTACAGAAGAAAAGAGAATCATCAAAAATCATGACGTGCACCAACATGCCACATCATTTGCGACGTCAGCTAACCCAGAGTGTTTGGGAATAAGGTTAAGAATTTATTGGACGATGCTTCCTCAGCCGAATCATTCAAGATTATGGCAGCATTTGAATCAGCAGAATCTTGCTTTAGATTTCCACGGACCTCGCCTGCACGAGGATCGTGGAGGGGAAAGAATATCCTCCCCAAGGGGCGAGCACAGCATGATAACCTGGAATGACATGGACAGATCTCAACCGGATGCAACTGGTGAAGGAAATCACGGTAAATAACAGAAAGAAAATCGAGAGAGAGCGAACGATGAAGAAAACATAGCAAGTCGCAACGGACACATAAACGAGGTTCGAGGAAGCAACGTGTGATCAACAAGAACGACAGAATAACGAGGATGAAAAGAGATCTGCTACGAAAAGAGAACTCAAAAAACTTAAAGTTAGAACCTTTACACACCTTTCGCCCACGAAGCATCTTCAACCTTGACTTTCATGTTCTGAGAGAGTATGAAAAGCCTTGCAAGACTTTGGGACAAAGAAGGAAATTACAGACGCAACCCGAAAAGGAATACTAAAGTAGTTCCATGAGATCCATCGTCTACGCACCAACGTCCGAAAAGGATAAAGTGTTATATAAAACACACCAACACTGGACACTACTGGAAGAGTAGAAGCGAGTTCAGAGGGAACAGAGGCAGCGGACATCAAGGAAGGTCGTCATCAATATTTAAATGGACAGTAATTCACAGAGACGAAGTCTCCAACTTTCGAAGAAGAGGCTGACTAGCTCTCGTCCCAGCCCTTGTATGTGTAGAAAGGAGGATGTGAGTTCAAGAATAAAAATTTAGAGACGACGAAAAAAAAAAAAGCAAAAGTTGCCTCTGAGAGACGAGAAAATGGTTGCCAAAAGCCAAAGAGAAGGCGGAAATCATCTGAGCAAATGCCTGACCCAGATTCTAGCAGCCGACGAAGGTATCTCACGTACAAATCCAATACAGGATCACAGTATTAACGAACCACATCTGCTAATAAGTCCTTTATCTTGATCTTGGTGTTGTGGTTAGCGTTCCTGACCGTGACGCATTCGCGGGCCGCTCAGGGTCGAGCGCATAGGTTCGAGTCCTGGTCGCGGCAGTCGGTCCACAGTCAACCCAGCTGTTCATCCACCCCTAGGGATTGGTCGATAAAATGGGTACCTGGTTCAGGCTAGGGTATATAAATGAATATATAGCGTTAATGGGATGGCCTTAATTAGGGCCTCAGCTGCCCGTGCCGTCTCAGCTAGCATAAAATATAATCTCATTTACTTCCTGAAAAGAATCTCTTTATCACTCTGTGTGTGAGAGGTGTCACTTCTAACCTCATGAGAATGATATTGCTGCCTCAAGAAATAGTCTCCACTCAGCAATTTTTTCTCAGTTGTATCCACAGTTCTCAGTCACCCCTGAGATATAGACGTATTATTTCCTTATAGACAGAAAACGAAAATACGCCATGGCTTACTGCTGTTTGCATTCCTTTGTGTTCTGCTGTGTGTCTTTCTCCTTTTGGTAATGCGCAGAAAGAGAGGACGTAATCTGCTTGCAACGCATTAGCATTTATGAGTCGGTTCGTGTCTCCAGTTAGTACTCGATCATCAATTTCCCTTTGCGGTCAAAATGTGGACGGTGAGAGAATGTAAAACTTCCTTTAGAAGACGGTGCAGAGATTTAACCACTGATATCGGAGTCTCAAAGTATCGATACCATTTCCAGTTTTCATTGAGGATAAACTTGTGTCATCCGTTCATGGGAAAAGAAGTAAATGATGAGGGGAGAGATTATGATAGCCATCTACGAAACAGGTGGGATTACAGCACAGACCCGGTGATTATAGACATTCAAGCAACCATCCAGCCAGCCAGGCTTCCCTGCTGACCCTGCTGTCGCGTCGTGACAACCGCTCGGCTGGATAGCCTCTGTTCGCCTCGCATTTTCACGCCGTCCTGCATCATTCACCAAGGTTGAGGGCCGTTGTTTCAGTGGCTGGCGTCGTCCGCTCCGCGTGAGGCCGTGTTGATAAAGCGATTACTCTCTTCCTAGAACGCCGTCTGAATCCACACTCGAGCTGGGCACAGGAAACAGAATATACGATTCCCTGTGAAACAGGAAACACTTTCTCCACATTTCTTCTGGTACATAGGAAATGACCCACCGCTCGGGGGCCGAGAAGTGATTGCCACCATAAAATTGAAATGGGGCTAAAGAAGAAAATAAAAAAAGACTTTTACAGTACATATTCAGCTTTTTTTTTTTTCTTAGAGTCCTGTTCTACCCCCACTGAGTCAGTGTGTACTGGTACCTTAGGCTCCGGGAAAGTAGGGAAAAAATGTATATTAACAGGTGAAGAAAGAGTCGAGGTTAAGTCACAAGGAGCATCCCTTTGAAAAAGAAAAAATATATATGTCGGGTCTTTGAGCGAAGCTGAAAGGGTTGCCTGGATTTTGCAGCAGTTTCTCAGCCTCAAAGAAAAAAGAAGGTAAAATACTTTTAAGTGGAAAAAGAAAGGAAAATCCAAAATGGTCAATTCTTTGTTGCTAGAAAGGAAGGAAATAGAATATACCGTAATCCATTTCACGGACGCTGCAAACGGAGACGAAGGCTGCCGGGAACTGAGACTCTGTGAGAGGCGCTTGGATGAGACGCGAGCGGAGGTGGAATTACGGTGAAACAAAGGAGGGGAAATGAAGCTGGATTAGCACTGGACGCGGCAAAAATGACTGAACAAATAAGATAGCACCTGCTCTAAATGGGACTCAGGAGTCGTGTGAATAAAGAAAAAGATGATGTTTTTTGTAAAATCATAGAGGCGAGGCGGGCAGGCAAAAAAATAAGAAAAAAAAGTGGAGCAGTAAGGCAGGCAGATGGGCGCCTAGGCTAGGTCGTCAAGCAAGGAAGATAACAGTCCAAGAAGTGAGGATGTAGGACGGTGACTACAGGTAGAAGCACAGGCAGGCAGAAGTGCGTAGACAGCGATGGCAAGAGCAAGCTGCCAAGCAAGAAACGCAAGCAAGGAAGAAGGCAAGTAAGGTCGTGATGGGAGAGAGAGATAGAGAGAGAGAGTGAGTGAGAGAGAGAGAGGACGACGGGCTTTGCCTCCAGCTTACGCGATTGCGCAAACTTCAAATTGAGTTTGGCGGGACGAGATGTTGCAGTGATTGAACTGCTGGCATAAGTTAGGGAAACAGAATATTGGAGATATATTGGAAGAATTTCGCAAATTGATAAGTTCTTGGTCGGCGCACGATGGCGCAATTACGGTCTATGGTAGGATAGGGATGATGCACGCCAAGGTGTTAATGGCGTATGGTAGTGATGGCGACCAATGGCAGAGTGTCGATGGCGTATGGGTTGGTTGATGACGGTGCACTTCAAGGTGGTTACTGCCTTAAGACATGATATGTAGTTTAGGGTGTTGATGACGCATTAAACGGTGATTGTGGCGTGTGTTAAGCTGGTTAGAGTTTGTGGCAAGGTGATTTTCTCCCTTGTTAGGGTGATAGAGGTGCACGACAAGGTAGTGACTGTCTGCTGGAAGGGTCGCGATGGTGAATTGCAAGGTGGTGAAGCTACACGATAGTGGATGGTGGTGATTTCGTCTGGTTAATGATGGTGTATGGTTGGGCACTGATGATATAGATCACGGTGATGATCGCGAACGACACGGCGGTGATGATTTACGACTTGTTTGTGGTGATATATAGCAGGATGATGATTATACAATTGAATAAAAGTAAATACGAATTGGTACATGACGCCAAGTGATCTCGGAACATCATGTGTACAAACAGAGACGCAGAATGATACTGAGGAATTTCGCCATTAAAACAAACAAATTCTGAAAAGAAATTGGCATTATTTGCAAGAAATTATAATTATAGGAACAGTCTTTTTAAGTGAATTACCACTAAAGTCAAGTTATTCACCAGCAACGACCAAAAGACACGTGTAATGCAGCAAGATTTTTTTTTTTTTTTTCTGTCAATCTTCGTCCTAAATATCATCAGAAAATCTACCGTGAGAATATATCATCTAACGCCCAAGCGTCCAAATACCTCTTCCAACAGCTTTCCCTTGGGGAATTTCAGCGTCGTAGTCAATTCTTCCCGTTCCTATTATTCCAGCCATATGTTTTTCCCCCAGCTTTTTTAAAGTCCGATTTAGGTCCGACAAACAGATGGACCGCCGCGTTCATCAGGGCACTGATAAAGAAAATGGACCCTCTGGGGTCTTCCAGCATATGCAGGTCCCGTCCCTCCACTGGCATCCAGAGATTTTCAGCTTTGAGGAACTGTAGAGGCGGAAAATTGGGTTGAGTATTATTGAGCGGGCGTACATGACTCCGTGGCCGGGGTTTTAGAGAGAGAGAGAGAGAGAGAGAGAGAGAGAGAGAGAGAGAGAGACTGTTCCGGCGTGTTTGTGTTGCCTGGGAAGACGC
>JAYMFT010401752.1:0-18868 GCA_038088735.1 Panulirus argus | reverse complement strand
CATAACATCAAAGTTTGGGGATTCAAGGTCCTTGAGGCGTGCAACAGGTGTGTTTATGTTGGAATAAGCACAAACACGACCTTGTTACAACAGATATCCTGTCATACCTTATTACACCAGCCTCTCTGCCACACCATGTTACACCAGCCACCCTACAGCACTTAGTTACGCCGGCCTCCCTGCCACACCTTTTTACACAAGCCTCCTTCCCACACCTTGTTACAAGAGCCACCCTGCTACACCTTGCTACACAAGCATCCTTGCTACATGTTACACCAGCCTCCCTGCCAAACTTTCTTACAACAGCCTCCCTGCCACACCTTGCTACACAAGCCTACCTGCCTGCTACACATTGTTTCACCAGCTTCCCTGTCAAGCTTTGTTACACCAGCCTCCTGCCAAAACTTATTACATCAGTCTCCCTGCCACACCTTGTTGCACCAGCCACTCTGTTATCCCGTGTTACACCAGCCTCCCTGCCACACCTTCTTACATCATCCACTATGCCATACCTTAAACGAGCAACCCTGACACACCTTGTTACACTAGCGTCCTGCCACACCCTCTTTGAATCTTGCTTCATCAGCCTCCCAGCCACACCCTATATGACTCTTTCGTCACCAGCCTCCCTGCCACACCCTGTATGAGTTTTGCTTCATCAACCTCCCTGCCATACTCTATATAAGTATTGTTTTCACAAACCTCCTTCCCACACCCTCTATAAGTGTAAGCGCAGACAAGTGCGCTTGGTTGAAATGAGTTGGCTACAGTGTCGAATAGAGAGTCTGATGTGGCAACAGTGCGCGGAGAAAATAAGTCCCTATTGTATACCTCATATATAGCCTAGTTACAATATTTTTGTACTCTTTTATATAGGAATAATTAAGAACTAATTATTGTGAAGCTGTACAAGGATGCTGAATTATGTAATAGAAGATGTGAACATACCCCTTCTGTCTCAAATGCTCGCCTCGGGTGCATATCGAGATCCTGCCTTCTCACTGCTATACCGAAACTTGTTTGGAGGCCGGCAGCATATATCTAGCTCCCTATTCCGCTTGAATATGGGATAGTCATCATCGTTAGACTAAACCTGAGTGTTTTGAGATGGCTGGTACCTGGTTTTGCACAGGAGCCCACTGCAATTGGAACTAGAAAGGATATGACTTGGCACGTAAAATGGACGTTATAGAATTTGTCTCAGCAGTTTTGTTTACCACTGTCTATCACTGAAATACTCTTATATTATACAGGATACGTCATTATTAACAAGTTATTTGTAAAAAATTCTTCTTTTATTGTAATATGTAAACTTACAGAAACAACTAACCCGTGGCAGCAGAAATTAAGAAGTGGAATAAAGTTAGACTGCTGCTCGGGAGTTTCTACTACCCTGTGGTACTTGGATACAGTGAGGGCTCCTATAATAAGTCTTTCTTCACCAGCCTCCCTGACACACTCTCTATTAGTCTTGCTTTACCAGCCTCCTTGCCATACACTGTATGATTCTTGTTTCACCAACCTCCCTGCAACACCCTGTATGAGTCTTGCTTCACCAGCCTCCCTGCCCCACACTGTATGAGTCTTGCTTCACCAGCCTTCCTGCCACAACCTGCATTAGTCTTGCTTCACCAGCATTCCTGCCACACTCTGTATGAGTCTTGCTTCACCAGCCTCCCAGCCACACTGTATGAGTCTTGCTTCACCAGCCTCCCAGCCACACTCTGTATGAGTCTTGCTTCACCAGCCTCCCAGCCACACTCTGTATGAATCTTACTTTACCAGCCTCCCTGCCTCACCCTCAATGTGTCTTGCTTCACAAGCCTCCCTGAAAGACTGTACTTTTCATCCTCTACCAACCTCCTTGCCATACCCTGTATGGGTCTTGCTTCACCAGCCTCCCTGCCACACCCTCTTTGAATCTCGCTTCACCAGCCTCCCTGCCACACCCACTTTGAGTCTTCCTTCACAAGCCTCCCTGTCACACCCTCTGGGTCTTGCTTCACAAACATCCCTGTCACACCCTGTATGAGTCTTCCTTCACCACCCTCACTGCCACACGCTATATGTGTCTTACATTACCAGCCTCCCAACCACACTCTCTATGAGTTTTGTTTCACAAGCCTCCCTGCTACACCCTGTATGAATCTTGCTTCACCAACCTCCCTGCCACACTCTATATGAGTCTTGTTTCACCATCCTCCCTGCCACACTCTTTATGAGTCTTGCTTTGCCAGTCTTCCTGCCACCCCTCTAAGTCATCGTCCACCAACCTCGCTACCACTCCTTGTTACACCATCCTCCTGCCACATCCTCTATGATTCTTGCTTCACCAACCTCCCTGCCACCCTCTGTATGAGTCTTGCTTCACCAGCTTCCCTGCCATATCCTGTATGAATATTGCCTCACCAACCTCCCTGCTACACTCAATATGAGTCTTGTTTCACCAGCCTCCCTGACACACCCTCTATGAATCTTTCTTCACCATCCTCCCGGCCACACCCTCTGTGAGTCTTACTTCACCAGCCTCCCTGCCACACCTTGTTATACCAGCATACCTGCCACACCCTCTATGATTCTTCCTTCACCAACCTCCTTGCGACACTCTTTATGAGTCTTGCTTCACCAGCCTCCCAACCACACAATGTATGATTCTTTCTTCACCAGCCTCCCTGCTACACCCTGTATGAGACTTGCTTATCCAGCCTCCCTGCCACGCCCTGTATGAATCTTGCTTATCCAACCTCCCTGCCACACCCTCTATGAGTCTTTCTTCACCAGCCTCCCTGCCACATCCTCTGTGAGTCTTTCTTTACCAGCCTCCCTTCTACACCCCGTGTGAGCCTTATTTCACCAACCTCTTTGCCACACCATGTATAAGTCTTGCTTCATCAGTCTCCATGCCACCCCTGTATGAGTCTTGCTTCACCAGCCTCACAGCCACACCCTGTAAGAGTCTTGCTTCAACAGCCTCCTTGCCACATCCTGTATTAGTTTTGCTTCGCCAACCTCCCCGCCACATTCCGTATGAGTCTTGCTTCACCAGCCTCATACACACACTATGTATGAGTCTTCACCAGCCTCCCTGCCACACCCTCTATGAGTCTTGCTTCACAAACCTCCCTGTCAGACTCTGTAATATTCATCCTTTATAAACCTCCTTGCCACACCCTGTGTGAGTCTTGCTTCTCCAGACTCCTTGCCAAACCCTCAATGAGTCTCGCTTCACCAGCCTCACTGCTACACCCTCTTTGATTCTTCCTCCACAAGCCTTCCTGCCACACCCTCTATGAGTCTTGCTTCACAAACATCCCTGCCACACACTCTGAGTCTTCCTTCACAAGCCTCCCTGCCACACAATCTATGAGTCTTGCTTCACAAACATCCCTGTCACACCCTGTATGAGTCTTGATTCACCAGCCTCCCTGATACACCCTCCCTGAGTCTTGCTTCACCAGCCTCCCTGTCACGCCCTGTATGAGTCTCACTTCACCATCCTCCCTGGAACACCCTTTATGAATCTTGCCTTTCCCTGTATGAATGTCACTTCACCAGCTTCCCTGCCACATTCTTTATGAGTTTTGCTTCACAAGCCTTCCTACCACACCCTGTAACACCAACCTCCCTGCCACACCCTCTATGATTCTTTCTTCATCAACCTCCCTGCCACAATCTGTACGAGTCTTGCTTCACCCGCCTCAAAGCCACACCTTATATGAGTCTTGCTTCACTAGCCTCCCTGCCACATCCTTTATGAGTCTCGCTTCACCATCCTCCCTGGAACACTTCCTATAAGTCTTTCTTCACCAGCCTCCCTGCCACACCGTGTATGAGTCTTGCTTCACCAGCCTCCCTGCCATATTCTGTATGAATCTTGCCTCACCAGCCTCCCTGCCACACTCTATATGAGTCTTGTTTCTCCAGCTTCCCTGTCACACCCTGAATGAATTTCGCTTCACGTGCCTCCCTGCCATACCCTGCATGATTCTTTCTTCTCAAGTCTCCCTAACACACCCTGTTACACCAGTCTTGCTTCCAAAAACTGTACGAGTCTTGCTTCACCAGCCTCCCTGACACATCCTCCCTGAGTCTTGTTTCACCAAGCTCCCTACCACACGCTGTATGAGTCTCACTTAACCAGCCTCCCTGCCTCACCCTCTATGAGTCTTGCTTCACCATCCTCCTTGCCACACCCTCTATGAGTCTTTTTGCACCAACCTCCTTACCATACTCGCTATAAGTCTTTATAAGCCTTCCTGCCACACCCTCTATGACTCATGCTTCACCAGGCTCCCTACCACACTCTCTATGAGCCTTGATTCACAAGCCTCTCTACCACAACCTTTATGAGTTTTGCTTCACCAGCCTCCCTGCCAAATCCTGTATGAGTCTCGCTTCACCATCCTCCTTGGAACACCCCCTATGAGTCTTTCTTCACCAGCCTCCTTGTCACACCCTGTATGAATCTCGCTGCACGTGCCTCCCTACCACACCTTGTACAATTCCTTCTTCATGTGTCTCCCTGGCACACCCTGATACACCAGTCTTCCTGCAACACCCTGTATGAGTCTTGCTCACCAGCTTCCCTGCCACATCCTCTATGAGACTCGCATCACCCCCTGTGAGTCTTGCTTCCCCAGCCTCCCTGCCACACTGTATGAATCTTGCTTCATCAGCCACCCTGCCATATCCTGTATGAATTTTGCCTCACCAACCTCCTTGCCACAGTCTATATGAATCTTGTTTCGCGAGCCTCCATACCACACCCTCTATGATTCTTACTTCTACATCCCCCTTGCCACACCCTCTGTGATTCTCTCTTCACCAGCCTCCCTGTCACAGCTTGTTACACCAACCTCTCTGCCAACACTCTGTATGTGTCTTGCATCACCAGCCTCCCAGCCAAACCCTGTATGAGTCTTGCTTCACCAGCCTCCCTGGCTCATCCTCTATGAGTCTCGCTTCACCATCCTCCCTGGAACACCCCCTATGAGTCTTGCTTCGCCAGCCTCCCAGCTACACCATCTATGAATCTTCTTTCACAAGCCTCCCTGCCAGACTCTGAACCATTCTTGTTCTACCAGCCTACCTGCCAGACCCTGTATTAGTCTTGCTTCATCAGCCTCCCTGACCATACACCTGTATGAGTCTCGCTCAACCAGCCTCCCTGCCACACCCTGTATGAGTCTCGCGACTCTGTACTATTCTTGCATTACCAGCCTACCTGCCATGCCCTGTATTAGTCTTGCTTCATCAGCCTCCTTGACCACACGCCTGTATGAGTCTCGCTTCACCAGTCCCCCTGTTACACCTTGTATGAGTCTTGCTTCACAAGCCTCCATGCCACACCTTTTATTAGTCTTGCGACACAAGCCTTCCTGCCACACCCTGTTACACTGGCCTTCCTGCCAAACCCTCTATGAATCTCGCTTCACCAGCCTCCCTGCCACACCATCTATGAGTCTTCTTTCACCCGCCTCCTTGTCAGACCCTGTATGAGTCTTGCTTCACCAGCCTTCCACTCACACCCTGTATGAGTCTTGCATCAAAAGCCTTCCTGCCACACCTTTTCACACCAGCTTTATTGCCACACCCTGTATGAGTCTTACTTCACTTTTGCGAGTTTTGCGTCACCAACCTTACTGCCACACCCTCTGAGTCTTGCTTCAGAAGCCTCACTGTCACATCCTGTTACACCAACATTCTTGCTACAGCTTGTATGAGTATTGCTTTATCAGCCTCCCTGCCACAACCTGTATGAGTCTCACTTCACCGACTTCTCTGCCACACCCTGTATGAGTCTTGTTTCAACACACTCCCTGCCACACCCTGTATGAGTCTTTCTTATCAAGCCTCCCTGCTACACTCTCCATGAGTCTTGCTTCACCAGCTCCTCTGCCACACCCTTTATGAGTCTTGTTTCCCAAGCCTCCCTGCCTTTCCCTGTATGAATCTCGCTTCACCAGCTTCCCTACCACATCCTGTACAAGTCTTGCTTCACAAGCCTCCTGCCACACCCTGTTACACCAGCCTTCATGTGCCTCCCTGCCACATCCTTGTATGATTCTTTCTTCACAAGTCTCCCTGCCATACCCTGTTACACCAGTCTTCCTGCCACACCCTCTATGAGTCTTGCTTCACAAGCCTCACTGCTACACCCTTTATGAGTCTTGCTGCACCAGCCTCCATGCCACACCCTGCATGAGTCTTGTTTCACAAATTTTCCTGCCACACCCTGTATGAGTCCTGCTTCACCATCCTCTCTGCTACACCCTGTACGAGTCTCGCTTCAGCTGCCTCCCTGCCACACACTATGATTCTTGCTTCACACTTTTCTCTGCCACGCCCTGTTACATCAGTCTTCCTGCCACTCCCTGTATGAGATTTGCTTCACAGGCTTCCCTGCCACACCCACTATGCGTCTTGCTTCACCAGCCTCATTGCCACACCCTGTATGAGTCTTGCTTCACTAGCCTTCCAACCACACCCTGTGCAAGTCTTGCTTCACCATCCTCCCTAAAACACCCCCTATAAGTCTCTCTTCACCAGCCTCCCTGCTACACCCTGTATGAGTTTTGCTTCACCAGCCTCCCTGCCATATCCTGTATGAATCTTGTCTCACCAACCTCTCTGCCACTCTGTATATGATTCTTGTTTCACCAGCTTCCTTGCCACACCTTGTATGAATCTCGCTTTACGTGCCTCCCTGCCACACCCCGTATGATTCTTCACAAGTCTACCTGCCACACCCGGTTACACCAGTCTTCCTGTCACATCCTGTACGAGTCTTGCTTCGCCAGCCTCCCTGACACACCCTCCCTGAGTCTTGTTTCACCAAGCTCCCTGCCACACGCTGTATGAGTCTTACTTCACCAGCCTCTCCGCCACACCCTCTATGAGTCTTGCTTCCCCATCCTTCCTTTTCACACCCTCTATGAGTCTTTCTGCACTAGCCTCCGTACCATATTCTCTATAAGTCTCCACAGGTCTTCCTGTCACACCCTCTATGACTCATGCGTCACCAGGCTCCCTACCACACTCTCTATGAGTCTTGCTTCACAAACCTACCAGCCACTTCCTGCATGAGTCTTGCTTGACCAGCCTCCCAGCCACATTCTATATGAGTCACGCTTCAACATCCTCCCTGGAACACCCTCTATGAGTCCTGCTTCACCAACCTCCCTGCCACACCCTGTATGAATCTTGCCTCACCAACCTCCCTGCCACACTCTATATGAGTCTTGTTTCACCAGCTTCCCTACCATACCCTGTATGAATCTCCCTTCACCTGCTTCCCTGTTACACCCTGTATGATTCTTTCTTCATAAGTCTCCCTGTCACACCCTGTTACACCAGTCTTCCTGCCACACCCTGTATGAGCCTTGCTTCACCAGCCTCCCAGACACATCCTGTATAAGTTTCGCATCACCATCCTTCCTGGATCACCCTCTATGAGTCTTGCTTCACCAACCTCCCTGTCACACTCTGTATGAATCTTGCTTCACCAGCCACCCTGCCATATCCTTTATGGCTTTTGCCTCACCAACCTCCCTGCCACACTATATGAGTCTTGCTTCACCAATCTCCCTGTCACACCCTCTATGAATCTTGCTTCAGCATCCCCCCTGCCACACCCTCTGTGAGTCTTCCTTCACCAACCTCCCTGCCACACCTTGTTACACCAACCCCCCTGCCACACCCTCTATGATTCTTGCTTCAGCAACCTCCCTGCCACACTCTCTATGAATCTTGCTGCACCATCCTCCCTGCCACACCATCTATGAGTCTTCCTTCACCCGCCTCCTTGCCACACCCTTTATGAGCCTTGCTTCACCAGCCTTCCACCCACACACTGTATGAGTCTTGCATCAAAAGCCTTCCTGACACACCTCTTTACACCAACCTTCTTGCCACACCCTGTATGAGTCTTACTTCACAAGCCTCCCTGCAACACCCTGTATGGGTCTTGCTTCACCAGCCTTTCTGCCACACCCTCTGAGTCTTGCTTCAGAAGCCTCACTGCCACATCCTGTTACACTAGTCTTCTTGCCATACCCTATATGAGTCTTGCCTCACCAGCCTCTCTGCCACACCCTGTATGAGTCTCACTTCACCGGCCTCCCTGCCACACCCTGTATGAGTCTTGTTTCACCACACTCCCTGCCACACCCTGTACAGGTCTTGCTTATCAAGTCTCCCTGCCACACTATGAGTCTTGCTTCACCAGCCTCCCTGCCAATCCTGTACGAGTCTTGTATCCCAAGCCTCCCTGTCTTTCCCTGTAAGAATCTGTCTTCACCAGCTTCCCTGCCACATCCTGTATGAGTCTTGCTTCACAAACCTCCCTGCCACACCCTGTTACACCAGCCTTCCTGCCACATCCTGTATGAGTCTTGCTTATCAAGCCTCCCAGCCACACTCTAAGTCTTCCTTCACCAGCTTCCATGCCACACCCTGTATGGGTCTTGTTTCACAAGCCTCCCTGACTTTCCCTGTATAAATCTCGCTTCACCAGCTTCCCTGCCACACCTTGTCTGAATGTCGCTTCACGTGCCTCCCTGCCACACCCAGTATGATTCATTCTTCATAAGTCTCCCTGCCACACCCTGTTACACCAGCCTTTCTGCCACACCCACTAAGAGTCATGATGCACCAGCCTCCGTACAACACTCTCTATAAGTCTTTCTTCACAAGCCTCCCTACCACACGCTGTGTGAGTCCTGATTCACCAGCCTCCCTACCACACTCTCTATGAGTCTTGTTTCACCAGCCTCCCTGCCACATCCTGTGTGAATCTTGCTTCACTAACTTCCCTGTCACACTCTATATGAGTCTTGTTTCACCAGCCTTCCTGCTACCCCCCTCTATGAGTCTTCCTTCATCAGCCTCCCTGTCACGCCTTGTTACACAAGCCTCCCTGCCACACCCCTATGATTCTTGCTTCACCAACCTCCCTGCCACTCTCTGTATGAGTCTTGTTTTACCAGCCTCCTTTCCACACCTTGTATAAGTCTTGCTTTACAAGCCTCCTTGCCACACTTTGTATTGGTCTTGCGTCACAAGTCTTCCTGACACACCCTGTTACACCAACCTTCTTGACACACCCTCTATGAGATTCGCTTCACCAGTCTCCCTGCCACACCCTCTAAGAGTCTTTCTTCACTAGCCTCCTTGCCAAACCCTGTATGAATCTTGCTTCACCAGTCTCCCTATCGCAATCTGTACGAGTCTCACTTCACCAGCCTTCCTGCCACATCCTGTATGAGTCTTGCTTAACAAGCCTTGCCGCCACTCTCTGAGTCTTCCTTCACCAGCTTCCCTGCCACACCCTGTATGAGTCTTGTTTCACAAGCCTCCCTGCCTTTCCCTGTATGAATTCTCGCTTCACCAGCTTCCCTGACGCGCCCTGTATGAGTCTTGTTTCACAAACCTCCCTGCCTTTCCTTGTATGAATCTCGCTTCACCAGCTTCCCTGCCACACCCTGTCTGATTTTATCTTCACATGCTTCCCTGCCACACCCTGTATGATTCTTTCTTCACAAGTCTCCCTGCCACACCCTGTTACACCAGTATTTCTGCCACACCCTCTATGAGTCTTGCTGCACCAGCCTCCGTACAACTCTCTCTATGAGTCTTTCTTCACAAGCCTCCCTACCATACTCTCTATGAGTCTTGCTTCACAAGCCTCCCTGCCACACCCTTTATAAGTCTTGCTTCAGCAGCCTACCTGCCACACCCTCTGTAAGTCTTCCTTCACCAGCCTCCCTGCCACACTTTGTTACAAAAGCCTCCCTGCCACACCCTCTATGATTCTTGCTTCAGCATCCCCCCTGCCACTCCTTGTATGAGTCTTGCTTCACCAGCCTCCTTTCCACACCTTGTATGAGTCTTGCTTTACAAGCCTACCTGCCACACCTTGTATTACTCTAGCGTTACAAGTCCTCCTGCCACACCCTGTTACACCAGCCTTCCTGCCACACCCTCTATGAGATTCGCTTCACCAGCCTCCATGCCACACCCTGTATGAGTCTCACTTCACCAGCCTTAAGGCCACATCCTGTATGAGTCTTGCTTAACAAGCCTCCCCGCCACACTCTAAGTCTTGCTTCACCAGCTTCCCTGCCACACCCTGTATGAGTCTTGTTTCACAAGCCTCCCTGCCTTTCCCTGTATGAATCTCGCTTCACCAGCTTCCTTGCCACACCTTGTCTGAATATCTCTTCACGTGCCTCCCTGCCACACACAGTATGATCCTTTCTTCACAAGTCTCCCTGCCACACCCTGTTACACCAGTCTTTCTGCCACACCCTCTATGAGTCTTTCAACACAAGACTCTCTACCACATTCTCTGTGAGTCCTGATTCATTAGCCTCCCTACCACACTCTCTATGAATCTTGTTTCACCAGCCTCCCTGCCACACCCTCTATGATTCTTGCTTCACCAACCTCCCTGCCACTCTCTGCATGAGTCTTGCTTTACCAGCCTCCTTTCCACACCTTGTATGAGTCTTGCTTTACAAGCCTCCCTACCACACCTTGTGTCAGACTTGAGTCACAAGTCTTCCTACCACACTCTGTTACACCAACCTGCCTGCCATACACTCTATGAGATTCGTTTCACCAGCCTCCCTGCCACACCCTCTATGAGATTCGCTTCACCAGCCTCCTTGCCACACCCTGTATGAATCTTGCTTCACCAGCCTCCCTGCCACAACCTGTATGAGTCTCACTTCACCAGCCTTCCTGCCACATCCTGTATGTGTCTTGCTTAACAAGCCTCCCCGCCACACTCTAAGTCTTGCTTCACCAGCTTCCCTGTCACACCCTGTATGAGTCTTGTTTCACAAGCCTCCCTGCCTTCCCTGTATGAATCTCGCTTCACCAGCTTCCCTGCCACACCCTGTCTGAATTTCGCTTCACGTGCCTCCCTGCCACACCATGTATGATTCTTTCTTCACAAGTCTCGCTGCCACACCCTGTATGATTCTTTCTTCACAAGTCTCCCTGCCACACCCTGTTACACCAGTCTTTCTGCCACACTTTGTATGAGTCTTACTTCACCAGCCTCCCTGACACACCCTCCCTGATTCTTGCTTCACCAGCCTTCCTGCCACAGGCTGTATGAGTCCTGATTCACCATCCTCCCTTCCACACCCTCTATGAGTCTTCCTGCACCAACCTCTGTACCACACTCTCTATGAGTCTTTCTTCACAAGCCTCCCTGCCACACCCTCTATGAGTCTTGATTCACCAGCACCCCTACCACACTCTCTATGAATCTTGCTTCAAAAGCCTCTCTGCCACACCCTTTATGAGTCTTGCTTCATCAGTCCCCCTGCCACCCCCTGTATGAATCTTGCTTCACCAATCTCCCCGCCACACTCTCTATGAGTCTTTCTTCACCAGCCTCCCTGCCACACCCTCTATGAGTCTTGATTCACCAGCCTCCCTATCACACTCTCTATGAATCTTGCTTCAAATACCTCCCTGCCACACTCTTTATGAGTTTTGCTTCACTAACCCCCCTGCCACATCCTGTATGAATCTTGCTTCACCAACCTCCCTGCCACACTCTATATGAGCCTTGTTTCACCAGCCTCCCTGCCACACTCTCTGCGAGTCTTGCTTCACCAACCTCCCTGCCACATCCTGTATGAATATTGCTTCACCAGCCTCCTTGCCATATCCTGTATGAATCTTGCCACGCCAACCTCCCTGCTACACACTCTGAGTCTTGCTTCACCAGCCTCCCTGCCACACCCTCTGTGAGTCTTCCTTCACCAGTCTCCCTGCCACAACTTGTTACACAAGCCTTCCTGCCACACCCTTTGTGAGCCTTGCTTCACCAGCCTCCCTACCACACTCTATGAATCTTGCTTCACCAGCCTCCTTACCATATCCTGTATGAATCTTGCTTCACCAACCTCCCTGCCACATTCTATATGAGTCTTCTTTTACCAGCCTCCCTGCCACAGTCTCTACGAGTCTTGCTTCACCAGCCTCCCTACCACACTCTATGAATCTTGCTTTATCAGCCTCCTTGCCATATCCTGTATGAATCTTGCTTCACCAACATCAATGCTACACACTCTATGAGTCTTGCTTCACCAGCCTCCCTGCCACACCCTCTGAGAGTCTTCCTTCACCAACCTCCCTGCCACACCTTGTTACAGAAGGCTCCCTGCCACACCCTCTATGATTCTTGCTTCACCAACCTCCCTGCCACTCTCTGTATGAGTTTGCTTCATCAGCCTCCTTTCCACACCTTGTATGATTCTTGCTTTACAAACCTCCCTGCCACATCTTGTATTGGTCTTGCGTCATAAGTCTTCCTGCCACATCCTGTTACACCAGTCTTCCTGCCACACCCTCTATAAGATTCGCTTCACCAGCCTCCCTGCCACACCCTTTACGAGTCTTGCTTCATCAGCCCCCCTGCTACCCCATGTATTAATCTTGCTTCTCCAACCTCCCTGCTACACTCTATTTGAGTCTTGTTTCACCAGCCTCTCTGCCACTCTCTTTATGAGTCTTGCTTCACTAGCATCTCTGCCACATCCTCTATGAATCTTGCTTCACCAGCCTCCTTGCCATATCCTGTATGAATCTTGCCTCACCAACCTCCCTGCTATACCCTCCATGAGTCTTGCTTCACCAGCCTCCCTGCCACACCCTCTGTGAGTGTTCCTTCACCATTCTCCCTGCCACACCTTGTTACACAGGCCTCCCTGCCAAACTCTCTATGATTCTTGCTTCACCAACCTCCCTGCACTCTCTGTATGAGTCTTGCTTCACCAGCCTCCTTTCCACACCCTGTATGAGTCTTGCTTAGAAACCTCCCTGCCACACCTTGTATTGGTCTTGGGTCACAAATCTTCCTGCCACACCCTGTTACACCAGCCTTTCTGCCACACCTATAAGATTCGCTTCACCAGTCTTCCTGTCACATCCTCTATGAGTCTTACTTCACCAGCCTCCCTGACACACCCTCCCTGAGTCTTGCTTCACAAGCCTTCCTGCCATCTGCTGTATGATTCTTGCTTCACCATCCTCCCTGTCACACCCTCTATGAGTCTTGCTGCACCAGCCTCCCTAAAACACTCTCTCTGAGTCTTTCTTCACAAGCCTCCCTGCCACACCCTGTATGAGTCTTGATTCACCAGCCACCCTACCACACTCTCTAAGAATCTTGCTTCACATGCCTCCCTGCCACGCCCTTTGTGAGTCTTGCTTCACTAGCCCCCTTGCCACACTCTATATGAAACTTTCTTCACTAACCTCCCTGCCACACTCTCTATGAGTCTTGCTTCACCAGCATCCCTGCCACACCCTGTATGAATCTTCCTTCAACAGCCTCCCTGCTGTATCCTGTATGAATCTTGTCTCACCAACCTCTCTGCCACACTCTATATGAGTCTTCTTTCACCAGCCTCTCTGCCAAACCCTCTATGAAGCTTGCTTCACCAGCCTTCCTGCCACACCCCCTGAGTCTTACTTCACCGGCCTCCCTGCCACACCTTGTTACACTAGCCCCCTGCCACACCCTCTATGATTCTTGCTTCACCAACCTCCTTGCCACATTCTTTATGGGTCTTGCTTCACCATCCTCCCAGCCATACCTTGTATGAGTCTTGCTTCACCAGCCTCCCTACCACATCCTCTATGAGTCTCGCTTCACCATCCTCCTTGGACTACCTTCTATGAGTCTTGCTTCACCAGCCCCCCTGCCACACCCACCATGAATTTTGCTTCACAAGCCTCCCTGCCAGACTCTGTACTATTCTTGCTTTACCAACCTTCTTGCCACAACCTGTATTAGTCTCGCTTCTCTAGCCTTCCACCCTGACCCTGTATGAGTCTTGCTTCACAAGCCTCCCTGCCGCACCTTTTTACACCAGCCTTCTTGCCACACCCTGAATGAGTCTTGCTTCCCCAGCCTCCCTGCCACACCCTGTATGAATCTCACTTTACCAGCCTCCCTGCCACACCCTGCATGAGTCTTGCTTCACCAGACTCCTTGCCACACCCTGTATGAATCTTGCTTAACAAGCCTCCCTGTCACACTCTCTATGAGTCTTGCTTCACTAGCTTCCCTGTCACACCCTGTATAATCTCACTTCACGTGCCTCCCTGCCACACCCTGTATGAGTCTTGCGTCCCCAGCCTACCTGCAACACCCTGTATGAGTCTTGCTTCACCAGCCTTACTGCCACAACCTGTATGAGTCTCGCTTCAGAAGCCTCACTGCCACATCCCGTTACACTAGTCTTTTTGCCACACCCAGTACGAGTCTTGCTACACCAGCCTTCCTGCCACACCTTTTATGAGTCTCACTTCACCAGCCTCCCTGCCACACCCTGTTTGAGTCTTCCTTCACTAGACTCCCTTCCAGACCCTTGTGAGTCTTCCTTAGCAAGCCTCCCTTCCACACTCTCTATGAGTCTTGCTTCACCATCTTCACTGCCACACCCTGTATGAGTTTTGTTTCCCAAGCCTCCCAGCCTTTCCCCACATAAATCTCGCTTCACCAGCCTCCCTGCCACATCCTGTATGAGTCTTGCTTCAGACGCCTCCCCGCCACACCCTCTATGAGTCTTGTTTCATCAGCCTCCCCGCCACACCCTGTATGAATCTCGCTTCACGTTCCTCCTTGCCACACCCTGTATAATTCTACAAAAGTCTCCCAGCCACACCGTTACACCAGTCTTTCCGCCACACCCTGTATGAGTCTTGCTTCACAAGCTTTCCTGCTACACCCTTTATAAGTCTTGCTTCACCAGCCTCCATGCCACGCCCTGTATGAGTCTCGCTTCACAAGTCTTCCTGCCACACCCTCTTACACCAGGCTTTCTGCCACACCCGTTATGAGTCTTGCTTCACCAGCCTCTCTGCCACATCCTGTATGAGTCTCGCTTCAGTTGCCTCCTTCCCACACGCTGTATGATTCTTGCTTCACAAACCTCCCTGCCTCACCCTCTTACACCAATCTTCCTGCCACTCCCTGTATGAGTTTTGTTTCACAAGCCTCCCTGCCACACCTTCTCTGAGTATTCCTTCACCAGCCTCCCTGCCACACCCTCTCTGAGTCTCGCTTCACTAGCCTCTCTGCCACACGCTGTATGATTCTTGCTTCACTAGCCTCCCTGCCACACCCTGTTACACCAATCTTCCTGACGCACCCGGTTTGAGTCTTGCTTCACCAACCTCCCTGCCACACCCTCTCTGAGTCTCGCTTCACAAGCCTATCTGCCACACCCTGTATGATTCTTGCTTCACAAGCCTCCCTGCCACGCCCTGTTACACCAATCTTCCTGACACACCTTCTATGAGTCTTGCTTCACCCGCCTCCATGCCACATCCTGCATGGGTTTTGCCTAACCAGCCTCCCTGCCACACCCAGTATGAGTCTTGTTTCACAAGCCTCCCTGCTCTCCCTGTATGAGTCTTGCTTCACCAACCTCCCTGCCACACACTCTATGAGTCTTGCTTCACAAGCCTACCTGCCACACCTTGTTACACCAGCCTTTTTATCACATCTTGTATCATTCTTTCTTCACCAGCTTCCCTGCCACACCCTGTATGAGTCTTGCTTCACCAGCCTCCCTGCCTCAGGTCGACCATCGGCTACAGGAGTCGTGACTTACTACGACCAAACGGAATTAGGAGTGTGACATGTGGTTAGCAAGTCATTGTGGCTGACGGCAGAAACCTATATGAAGCCCCTTGGCCAACCCACATGAGAAATAGGCTGATGACCACAACCGACCCTTAGCCAATCTACAAATGACAAAGGCTGGTGACCAAAGCCGAACATTGGCCAACCTATTTGACACAAAGCTGGTGGCGACAGCCAGTAATTGGCTAACCTACATGAGACAGAGACTGGTGGCCAGCCCACATGAAGCAAAGGCTGTTGATCAAAGCCGCTCTTGGCCAACCTACATGACACAGAGTCTGCTCACTACAGGTGACTCTTGCCCTACCCTACATAAAGAGGAGACTGGTGGCCACAGCCGACCCTTGGGTACTCTACATGACACAAAGGCTAGTGATAACAGCCGACCCTTGGCCAACCGACATGAAAATGAGGCTGGTGATCACTGCCAACCCTTGGCCAACCACATGAGCAAGAGGCTGGTGAAAACAGCCTACCCTTGGCCAGCCTACGTGAGCCAGAAGCTGGTGACCACAGCCGCCCCTTCGCCAACCTACATGAACCAGAGGCTGGTGACCACAGCCGACCCTTGGCCAACCTATGTGAGCCAGAGGCTGGTGACCACAGCCGACCCTTGGCCAACCTATGTGAGCCAGAGGCTGGTGACCACAACCGACCCTTGGCAAACCCATATGAGCCAGAGACTGGTGAAAACAGCCGACCCTTAGTCAGCCTACATGCGCCAGAGGCTTGTGACCACAGCCTAACCTTGGCCAATTTAGATGAGCCAAAGGCTGGTGACCACAGTCGACCCTTGTCCAGCTCACATGAAAATGAAGCTGGTGACACTGCCTACCCTTGGCCAACCTATGTGAACACAGAGGCTGGTGACCACAGCCGATCATTGGCCAACTTACATGTGCCTGAGGCTGGTGACCACAACCTACCTTTGGCCAGGATATTTGACATAGAGGATGGTAAACAAGGCCGTCTCTTAGAGAGCATATTTGAGAAAGAGGCTGGTGACCACAATAGGCACTTGGCCAATCTACATGTGACAGAAGATGATGACCACAGATGCCCCTTGGCAAACCTATATGAGACAGATAATGGTGAACACAGCCAACCTTTGGCCATCCCTCAAGAGACAAAGGATGACGAATAAACTCGGCCCTTGACCAACTTATGAAAGGCAGAGGCTTTTGCCAACCCGACCCTCGGACAACTTGCGTGACACAGAGGCAGGTGACCTCACCCGACCCTTGGCAAACCTACAAGAACCAGAGGCTGATGACCACAGCCGACTCTTAGCCAACCTACATGACAAGGAGGCTGATGACCAAAGCCACCCCTTGGCCAACCTACAAGACAAAGAGGCTGGTGACCACAAACGACCCTTGCCCAGCCTACGTGACACTAGGGCGGTTGACCACAGCCGGCGCTTGGCCAACCTACATGGGCCAGAGGCTGGTGTCCATATCCTCCCCTTGACCAAACCATATGAGCCTGAGGTTGGTAACCACACCCGACCCTTGGCCAGCCTACATAAGACAGATTCGTGGCCACAGCCTGCCCTTGGCCTGGCTGCGTGAGACAGAGGATGGTGGCCACAGCCGACCCTTGGGCAACCTACATGAGCCAGAGGCTGATGACCACAACCGAACCTTGTCTACCCTACATGCCACAGACGCTGGTGACCACAAGCGACCCTTGGCCAACGTACATGATACAGAGGCTGGTGACCACAGTCGACATTTGGCTAACCTACATGAGCCATAGGCTGGTGACCGTATCCGACCCTTGGCCAACCCACAATAGAATGAAGCTGGTGACTACCGCGGACCCTTAGCCATCCCATATGAGCCAGAGGCTTGTGACCACAGCCGACCCTTGGCCAGCCCATATAAGCCTGAGCCTGGTGACCAGAGCAGACCCTTGGCCATACTACATAAAATAGAGGCTGGTGACCATAGCCGACCTTGAGGTATCCTACATGACACAGAGGCGAGTAATCACAGCCGACCCATTGCCAAACTGCATGACACAGAGGCTGGTGACCACAGCCGACCCTTGGCCAACCTCCATGACACAGGCTGGTGACCACAGCCGATCCTTAGCTACCCTACATGACACAATCTGGTAATCACAGCCAACCCTTGCCCAACCTAAAAGACTCAGAAGCTGGTGACAACACTTGCTCTCGGCCAACCTACATGAGCCAGAGGCTGGTGACCACTGCCGACTGTTAGCCAACTCACACGAAAATGATTCTGGTAACCACAGGGCATCTTTGCCAACCCACATGAAAATGAGGCTGGTGACCAATGCCAACGCTTGGACAACCTATATGAGCCAGAGGCTAGTGAAAACAGCCGACCTTTGGCCAACCTACATAACACAGAAGCTGGTGACCAAAGCCATCCTTTGTCCAACCTACATGAACCAGAGGCTGTTGATCAAAGCGCCTCTTGGCCAACCTACACGACACAGAGGCTGCTCAACACAGCCGAACCTTGGATACCCTACATAAGCCAGAGGCTGGTGAACCCAGCCGACTCTTCGTCAACCCACTTGAAAATGAGGCAGGTGATCACTGGCAACCATTTGCCAACCGATATATGCCAGAGGCTGGTGGAAACAGCCGACCTTTGGCCAACTCATATCAGCAAGATGCTTGTGATTACAGCCGACCTTTGGCCAGCCTACATGAGACTGGAGCTAGTGACTAGAGCCTACCCTTGGCCAACCTACATTAGCCAGAGGCTTACGACCACAGTCGACCCTTAGCCAACCTAGATGAACTAGAGGTTGGTGACCAGAGCCGACTCTTGACCAACTTATATGCGCCTGAGGCTCTTAACCACGGCCTACCCTTGGCCAGCACATTTGAGACAGAGGCTGGTGCCAACAACCGGCCCTTGGCCAATCTACATGTGACAGAGGATGGTGACCACATATGCCCCTTAGCAGACCTGTCTGTATGAGCCAGAGGCTGGAGAAAACAGCCGACCTTAGGCCAAGCAATATGAAAATGAGGCTGGTGACCACTGCTGACACTTGGCAAACCTATTTTTTTTATGTTAGCTGAGACGGCAGGGGCACCTAAGGCCCTAATCAAGGCCATCCCATTAACGCCATATATATATATATATATATATACCCTAGCCTGAGCCAGGTACCCATTTTATCGACCAAGCCCTAGGGGTGGATGAA
>JAYMFT010401742.1:0-18870 GCA_038088735.1 Panulirus argus | reverse complement strand
AAAGGGGGGGGGGGGGGGGGGGGGGGGGGGGGCTGGAAATCCTCCCCTCCTGTTTTCACTTTTCCAAAAGAAGCTTAGGCAGTGTTCCTCTTTCCCAAAGTATTTCTAACTTTCGCCCACCGGTACTGCTGCTTTCTCATCCCTGCTCATGTTAATCATTCGAACGATCCCCATTATGAAAGTGATACCAATAAACTGTATGGGTATATACAACAATGATTTTGGTGGATCATTCTCACTGCTCTGATTAAAGTAGTAGTTGACATGCTTTTTTTTTGCTAGGCTATTCGCATGATGGATCCAGCTTATAGACTTCTTGTGTCTCACTGTTCCTCTCCATTTTATAATATCCACGCTAATAAGTTGGGTGTGTAACACTTTATTATAATCATGAATAATCTTTCGGCTCCTGTACTTGCCTGAGTCCTGATGACACATAACCTCCCAGAAACTCCACGTCATACGAATTCTTATGAAGAAAACACTCCCAACTGTTCTTCACGGCTCCACCTTGCTTGCTCTTTTTACTGGCATTCTGTTTGTCACCTCGTTTACTGCATCATCACAAGCTTTGAAGACGCTAGATTAATGACTTTTGAACACTTCTCCGTTCATGGAAAAAAATAAAAAGAATTTGAGCTGCCTGTTCACTCATTCCAAAAACAGTCTAATCCTCGCGAGGCTCAGGAAAGTGCGTCGGCCTTGAGGGAAATCCACTCTTGAAGCCAGTGTTTTGTGATCCCCCCTCCCTCTCTCCGTCCACCCCTTCCGCTTCCCCACCCCCCTCCCCCTCCACTTACAGACTCCAACTCCTCCTCCCCCCACCCCCTCCTCTCAGATCCCCCTGTTCATTTTTTTTTTCCTGTGCCCCAACACTTGCTCTCATGGTCAACGCGATAGTGTAACCAAACACCTCAGACCCCACCAGCACACAACGTCTTCCTTTTCCTCTTCCTCGCCTTCTTTGCTTATTATGTACTCACTCGTCGCTCACTACATGAGCTGCAGCATATTGAACGTCCTCTGTGGCCTCTCTCCTGTTAGCTGTCGTTTGCAATTGTACACGCAGTCATTGGACTTGGATTTGTCCAAATCAAGTTGAACTGGGTCTGAAGTGTTACATAACTATCCCAGTGAAGTATGATAGTCCGATCCTTGAAAACTACTTTGCAACCCTTGGATATGATGGTCTGGTCTATGACCTAACCTTTAAGGGTCTCTGGTCAAGCTGTGGTGACGTCGGCTGGGGAGGCGAGGCTAACTTTTTA
The DNA here is from genome assembly GCA_038088735.1 of Panulirus argus. NCBI lineage: Eukaryota > Metazoa > Arthropoda > Malacostraca > Decapoda > Palinuridae > Panulirus > Panulirus argus. Next base: position 17,602 of record JAYMFT010401742.1, on the reverse strand, counting down.
AGCTAGGCTACAGGAGTCATGCGCAAGGTGATTCATTTTCTTTGTTCTCTCATAGCATTAAAGTCTTAACCGGGATTTTTATATTTTTCTTTGTTTATGTGTACGCTAGTCGTTACCTTCATAAATCAAAATAACTTGAGGTCCAACAAAACACAGTTTAAAGTTGCTGAACCAACATACCATTGCTTGATCATAAGTTCACACGCGCTCTTGCACTCTGGTTGTCCTTCACGTGAACTGAATTACTTCCTTGGGTTATTGACATACTGTCATCTAAGGATTCTGTTAATCTTAGAAATCTTTATCCTTTTTCTCTAATAAAAATTTCCCCTGTATATACATATAAATATATATATATATATATATATATATATATATATATATATATATATATATATTTGCTCGAACAAGAAACCATATATATATATATATATATATATATATAGAATGGAGTTGATAAATTATGTATGCTATTCTCTCTCTCACTGAAGTCCCCAATAGAATCTAAGGGTAGAATCAGTTACCATCACCTCAGAAAATCATTGTTTTTTAGTTTGATAATCAGAGGCTCACTGGTTTGTTTGTTTCCACTTCACATTATGATTGTGAATACGTGTATCACAGCAGCAGACCACTTCTGACGCCGCCATGCCCCACTCTGCATGCCAAGTACCTTACCAGTTGACGTAAGCTTTTGTTTAAGTCGTGCTTTGAATATCCTTGAGGGACTGACTGTTGTCTCTCCTGTCTCGCCGATTCACACCTATATTGTGATGATAACTTAGATGTTAGATTCCTTTGAAAAGTTTAGGGAATAGTTTTTTTTTTTCATATATTTCGGGAAGTAAAGAGACGCATTATGATTTAAAAAATTGCCTGATGACGTTTTAAACAGCATATCATCATACTGATTTCCCCAGTGAAGAGGTTATGCGGAGAAGCATAAGCCTACAAGTGGGCACAGCAACAAACATGGAGTTGGTTGACCTTGCTCTCTGCGCCGCGCCGCGGGAAGCCCCGACGTGTATTACGCGGTGGTGTTGGTGGGCTGTGAGAAAAGATTCACTTCCTACATACTTTACGTGTTTACCCTCCTCATGCATGGAACGCTAATATTACTTTTGCATCCTTGAGCATGACCAATGAAAATGAGAGGACGACCCTCGAGCACGACGGTACGATTCTTGTGCCTCAACGTACGATCACGACTGCTCGTCTCTTAAAACGCGACTGTTTGACCCTTGAGCACGATGGTGCGACCCTTCAGGACGGGGCACGGTGTTACGACCCTTGGGTTATGTGATAGCGTGACTTTTTGCCGTGATTCTTTAGGTAAGGTCAGGTCAAAAGACCAGGCCATTATGCCCGAAGTTCCTAGCGTCTTGCTGAATGTGTCTGTGCCACCCGGCGCTTCTTAGTCTTGTCGCTTGGAGCTGAAGAGCCAGTATTGTATACACACTTCTTACGTAGTTTTGTCAAGCGTTAAACAAAAAAAATCCTTAGCTTTTGTATTTCCGGGAAGGTCGCACGAGCGTTATGTCTAAGTGCAGGTGAGTTCTATACTTTTTTATTTTTTTTTTATATGTTGAAGGCTCCAGTCACGGACAAAAGTCGACATCAAGGCCGGACCCTAATTGAAATATAGAGAAATTTAAGAAACGGAAAAGGAAAAGAAGGAAAAGTATTTAAGAATTTTTGAGAAAGTGAAAGATATGTCTTGAAATGTGCCGGGTCATAGTTACTGGGAAAGACATGAGAAGGAAGAGAGTTCCAAAGCTTTGATTAAAGTAATGCTTGACTTGTAAGCTGTTACTTTTTTTATATTTTGTTACCTTGATCATTTGGCTTTTTCCCCAGACGTAGCCGGAAGGTAACGCAGCAAGAAAATGATTTAGTTGTTCTAAGCGAAAAGGTAATCAGGTAAAGAGGTTAAGGACTTTTGCCCGTGACTGGAGCCTTCAGCATAAAAAAGAAAACCCACGAAAACACTCAGCTGCATTGGTTGGAAATAGGAAAATTATTCAGTACCTTATCTAGTTCGATCTATTGTTCCTTTGTCCCTCCCGAGCCCAGGATTGCGAGGATAATGCCTCCTCTGTCCTTTCTTTAGCTTTTATTTGCTGTGTTAATTTTGTGATTACTTGCCTGTAAATATAGAAAGGGAGCCTTGAACTCTAGAACCTTTACCCATCTTCTTAAACTCTTCTATCAAACATTCTCTCGAATTTCTTTTTTCCCTCACGTCTTCAGTTGTCCTCATATACTCGTGTAGTGTTATATAAGTATTTCTCATCTTCCACTAGTCCACTGCTCTAGTGTTGTGTGAATGTGTCACATTCCACTGATGTGCTACTTCGCAGTTACTGGATTATTTCTTATATTCCATTAATGTCCTACTCTGCTGTTGCAGGAATTTTTCTCCATCGTTTCTGATGTTTATTTTATGCCCAGATTCCACTTACGTCTCCCAGTTGTCTGGGTCCTTCTCATCTAAAGAGTACTGTACGACACAGACAACGTCAGATCTATTAAGGAACATAGTTTTAATTGCTCTCTTTACGAGAGGATACGTCTGTGTTCTGCTGACCCTTCTGGGTATGCCTGTATCATGTACAGTCCACGGATGCCTGGATACTCTCCCACTGCTTTATAAAACCTATTAAACAGGGAGACGGTACTGGTACTCCACAGTCCACCAACATCTCTGTGCCTTTCCCTCCTATTTCCCTTCCTTCATTTGTCTTTTACTTATTGCTCTCCCTTAATCTGAATATTTCTTAATATTTTTTTGTCATCCATTTTACATGAAGCAAGTACTGACATTCATTATACAGTAACTTCCTTTGGTTTGTTGTCAGTTTGTCGTAATATTGTTCTGTGTCGACAACTTAGGTACTGTTTCATCTCTTCGGAGTTTGTGCGACTAGGACATGTATGTATGGATGAATGTACGCGCAGTAAAGAAAAAAAGATAAGTATCTTTCCGGATGGTGTCGGTGAATTTTTTCAAACTGATCAGTACGATTCGTGTTGGCTCTCTTTACCGTATGTACGAGTTTGTCTTTGCTGACGGAAAAGTGCATCCCCTCCCCCTCTCCCTCCTTTTTTTTTCTTTTTTCATTCTTCCTTCCTTCGTCGTTCCTCCCACAGCTAAGAGACCAGTTGCAGTGGTGGGAGGCAATAGGCGCCAGCATGGCGCCGCGGGTGTCGCCTGGTTGACTCAGCCCGCCGGGCATAGGCTCTGTCTGTACGCCACAGTGCCCGTGGAAAAACCATGGCAAAATTAACCCCCCCCCCCCCGTGCACGACGGTATGACCCTTGAGCATGGCGGTATGACCCTTGGACACGACGGTATGACCTTTGAAATGACGGTGGGGACCTTGGGCATAGCTAACTGTATGACCCTTGAGCACGAACGTATAACCCTTAAGTACTACTCCGCTACGAACCTTGAGCACGGCAGCATGACCCTTGGTTGTGATGGCTTGGCCTTTAACCTCGCCTTAAATGGTAAGGTCAAAGGCTGCGCGCGCGCGCATGTGCGCGTTATAACCTCCAGTCTAAGTTCTGAAACCTCTTTATTGCCTAGTTTATAGTTGGTTAAGTATAATGCCTCCAAAACCTAGTTTCTGTCCATCTCTCTGTCAGACAATGATTCCTCAACTTGTTTCTCGCCTTTGACGGTTCTGTAGTTTTACCTCTTGACTCATTAAACATACTTGGTATTACCGTGACATCCGCTCAATTTTGGATGCCCCACATTACGGAAATGGCTGTCTACTTCAAAGAAACCGGGTGTCCTGTTTAGATGTCGAAACTTTTTCTCTTCTGAGCAGTTGCTCCGTTTATACTAAGGATTGACTCGTCCTTGTATGGAGTATTTCTCTCACATTTGGGGTGGTTCTAGCTCTGCTTCCTTACTTGACAGAGTTGAGTCGAAACCAGTCCGACTTAGAAACTGTCTCAGGCTAACTTCCAAACTTGACCCCCTTGCCCTACGCCGCAATGTTGGTTCACTTTCCCTCTTCTATAGGTATTACTTTGGTTTTTGCTCCCGTGAGCTGGCTGCATGTGTGCCCCCACCACTAGCTAGACCACGCACTACTCGGCAAACTGCTGCGTCTCATGATTATTGTATGGCCACCAGCAACTCAAAGGTGTGTTGTTTTGATAACTGCTTCTTTCCCTACACGTCGAAACTTTGTAACTCTTTAGCTTCTCATGTCTTTCCCAATGACTATGACCTGGCTTTTTTCAAGAGACAGGTCTTTCACTTTCTCAAAAATTTGGAGATACTTTCCCTGTCTTTTCTATTTCCGTTTCTTAATTCCCTCTATATTTCAGTTAGGGCCCGGCCTTGATGTGGACTTTTGTCCGTGACTGGAGCCTTCAAAAAAGAAAAAAATGTGGTAGCAGCTTTTGTGATGTTTTTTATGTGGCCCAGGCTCTCAGGATAGAGTGAAGGATTTGCTATGCCTAACAAGTTTATGTCGTTGTAAAGCTGAATTGCAGTGCTTTGGAATTGGATGGCAAGAAATGAGTGAAATTTGGAGATTGGTTCAGGTAGAAATTGTTTTTGTGTTGGAATTTAACCAAGGTACTGCATCTCCATTCGAAGATGTTGTACAGGTTTGAATTGAAAGAGAAGAAAATATGTTCGGTGTAACGAAGGAATATCGGAGTAGAGAGGGGAAAGCAAGTGAGTTGGAGGAAACAGATTTAAACCGTGAGCGTAAAAGGATATTGGTAAGAGGCTGGGGAAAGATCGATTTTGGAGAGGAGAGAGGGTAGAAGACAGGGCAGAACCCTGAGGGACACGACTGTTGGTAGGATAAGAGGGAGAAGTTGCTGGAAATGAAACTATGCATTAGAGAACAGAGAGAGGGAGAGAGAGAGAGAGAGTAGCGGGGATTCCAAGGTATGAATTTTACGAAGCAAAGATATGTGTTTCTTGCTGACATTTGCTTTAGAGATATCGTAGGGCTTCGACAAAGGAATCATCAAATTCCCAAAGACACGAGGACCAGTAGTAAGTCATATGAGGAGAGATCACCAGAGCTTAAACCTCGAAAGCCGCACTGGTGATCCGAAAGAAAGGAACGAATTTCTAAGTTCACAAACGAGTAAATGTTAAGGAGAGTTTCGTAGACTCTGGAGAGCACCGAGGTGGTTAGAAGGGTAGTCAGGAGGGTGAGAACAGTTTTCTCTTAGGGGTGAGATGGGCCACAGCCATCTTCCAATTAAGATCGAAATCGGCATGAACCTGACCCCTACATCGCTGTCGCGCCCACTTCCTCAGCCACGTGTGTCCTGCCGACAGCACCACAGTGGGTCCCGCTTTGCCAGATGCATCCTGCCCGCTACACCAAAGTGGAGCCTCCCCTGCCAGATGTTTCCTACCACCACTGTGCTGTAGTGCCTCCCCCACCCCATCCCCCTCTGCCAAGTGTACTAACCTCCCCCCACACCGCTGTAATGCCTGCCCCCACCCTCCTAAGTGTGTCCTGTCCTAACACCACTGCAGTGTCTCTCTCCACACTCTGCTAGGTGTGTCCTAACCCCACACTGGTTACCGCCGTAGTTGAACAAGACTGTTTTGACAGATGTGGAAACCTTACTCATTTTTTGTAGGTAATTCAGACCAAACTGTTTACATTTACTCTCGTGTTTCTCGCTCCATCTATGGCTGAGACCTCCGCCACCCCTCTCGTCTACCGGCGCAACATTGAAATCCTCTACTGTGTTGATCAACATATCAGAGATGCTGTTCCTCTGAGCTGTTTTGGTTTCCCGTATCACTGGACCACAGCTAAGGTTAACGTGGGTCTTGTGCCGCCAGGGAGGGTGTGCAGGGAACGTGCTGAGCGGTGCCAGCCTGAGCAGCGGCTACTATATGTACGATGACCCCGCGGCCTCCGACTTCCTCGTCGACAAACCCACCTCAGGTCAGTAGTCAGTCATCTGTTTGTTCTGTTAACTCTTATGTTTCTAATGTCTTCTACGACCACAGAAAGCCTTGAGACGACCTTTGGTCTGTTGCTATTTTGCAATCCTTGCATATGTCTCTGTGCTTTCTAAACTACTTGAATGTTAAGTTAACATTAGTATTATGGATTGCACGCTGCTCGCCACCAGCAATCGCTGCTCTTCTACACTCCATACAGACCCAGCATTAACTATGGTGAATATCAACATTACAGTAAACATCGCCATCGTTACAGAGAAGAGAAACATTATGCTGACCAGAACCAGTAACATGAGTGTCGCCTGTTACAGGAGGGAAGTGTAGCCACGGGGGAGTGTTGGACGACAGCGCCAGCAGCCCGGCCCAGGGAGGCATCAACAAGGACACCGCCTCGCCCTGCTTCTCTCCTCACTATCACCTCCACGAACAGGCTGCCAAACTGGCTGTCCAGGTCAGAGAAAGAATGTGTGTGTGTGTGTGTGTGTGTGTGTTTATTTATCAATGTCTGGATAGATCTATGTGTATGTATGTGTCTGCGCACATGTGTGTATCACTTTCTTATAATCTTCAACCTTGGACACAAAGTCCCTCAGACTTGTCTAGCGAATTCTTCAAGCAAATCTTTCATTTGCATCATTCTACTTTCTTCCTAAATTGTTTCTATTATTCCTTTGGATTCTTATTCATTCTTCTTTGGACGGTTTCTTTTGCTGTCCTCGTAATCACATGCAGCAACGTTTAAATCCCTCTGTTTAGCACTTTATCTTCCACATTCTTTACGCTCCATACAGTATTTTCAAAAGGAACCATCTTCACCTTTTGAACTCTCTGTTTCTTATTCTTCCATGCTGCACCCGTGACACATACCTGAAGTGCTGTACACCTCCGTGGCAGCTTTATTAACGCACCCAGTAACCACGACTTCACGGCATGAACCTCACCTTGTGCTAATACATTAGCGTGAAAAGTAGCCATTACTTAGCCTCCCTACCTGTCAAAAGATCGTCAGGTTTAGGAGTCATGTTTTGTCTCCATTATTACAACGCTGCCTCTGTTGCCAGGCCACGGACCACTATCTCAACGTGCTGCTTGACGTCGTAGGCAACGAGAAGTACCGTCGACTGTTCGACCTGTACCACGGCTCTGCGCTCTCTATTTCTATCGACACGACAGGCTCGATGACTGACGATATTGATGCTGTTAAAGAGCAAGTCAAGTTAATTGTAGAGAGCACTAACCCTGAGCTCTATGTGCTGGCACCTTTCCATGATCCAAGTAAGTGTAAGAGAGACGATGAGAACAGATGAGCAAACACGAGTTTCGGTCTTAATGTTGTTAATCTTTCGCACAAAAATTGTCACATTTGGACCAAAGTCACTCTGCTTGCCAGTTCGTTCTTAGCTTCAGGTAGACCCAGCTCCTCATGGCCAGAGTAAGAATCCTGCCGATATGTTAATGCAAGTTAGTGACGGTGTGTGTGCTCCCACAGACTAATGTTGACTTCCTCACCCCAGCCTGGGGCCCGGGACTGAAGACAGACAACGCCACGGAGTTCCTGGAAGCAGTCATGGCCCTCGACGCGAGTGGCGGATACGGTCCCCTGGAGGAGATGTTTTGGTCAGGTCTGCAGGTACAGTAATTTGAATCGCTTTTGGAAATTTCCATATGTAGATGAATAGTACTTCTGATAGTCTATTTATGTCATAAGCTTAAGCAAAGGTTCGATCAGTCAGACGGAAACATTACTCAGGTTGGTAGTGATCTGAAGATAAGTTACGGAGGTGCTTGAGGGGGCAAGCAAGAAGGATGCGAGCGAAGTAAAACCAAGGAATAAAAGTGTGTCGAGGAAATGTAAAGGAAGTAGGTCAGGAGCTGGCTGATGTCAAAGAATGAAAGGGAGGCGGTTGTGATGGGGAAACAGCGAAGATATCACACAGAGGAACTTGCAAAGATAGACACACCTGATGGTAGAGGATGTGGGGTGATGCGAGATTAAATGACGTAGATGAGGAAATGGTAGATGTGAGGAGAGAACAGGAAAGGTGCGTTAAATGTTTTGGTAAATAGAGAAGAATAGAAGATGAAAAGTGAGATATAGTCGACCCTGGTTGTGGGAGAATGACAAGAATGACTAAAAGTGGTCGTAAAGAAAAGAGCTGTGTGAATCAAGAAGCTAATGAAATATGATGACTCGAAGATGAAAAGAGTATTTCAAAGAAGTAATGGAGGGTGGGGAGAAATGTAAAAACTAATACGACTGGGTTCAGGATGAGTAGAGCAGAAGACATTACAAAGTAGGAGGTGTGAAATTGGAAGAGAGCGTCTAAAAATGGAAAAAGAAATGAGAATGGATTTGTTGATTTCAGCTTAAGAAAATTAGAAGCAAAAAGCAGATGATATAACGTGTGCAAAATGTTTACCAACAGATGACAACGACAGCAGCTATTGTTCCATCCTGTGAAGCAGTGTCGTGTGGGGGTACACAAAGGTTGTTTCTTGTCACTACAGTTCTTCGGTGTCTTTACATGTGATGCGAATGGAAATGGGTGATCATACAGGAGAAAATCATGGTAGCAGTGACAGCGTCGCAGTTCTTGTATGGAGATGGTATACTTTATGTTTAAAAAGGTTAGATGGGGCTTTTGGCACAATGCAAAGTTGATTTGGTGATACATGAAGGAGAAGGATGTTGAGAGTGAATGCAAACAAAAGCAAGCTTTTTATGTATGGATGAGCGGCCCAATGTGACAATGGCCTGAGGTGTAGATTGAGGCAAGTTATGCGATCAGCCAAGGTGGTCAGAGCAGAGTTTAGGGAAACAGTGATGACGGAAGAAGAGGCGAGGGTGCCCCGAGAGGCTTGGTGAATGATGGACGTTAAAGATGAAGCACTTAAGAAGTCTGTATATATGGTAATGCGTGATTCCCACCTTTTATCTGGTGATGAAATAACTGGAGGTCAATAATCGGTACAGTAGGATAGAAACTGAAAGAAGAATTACGGTAAAGACAGAAAGTCTAAGAAAGATATCTGAGGTAGAAATGCCTGAAAATGTGTGTGGTTGAAAAAGTGAGACATCTAATGAGAGGACAGTTGGAGATCTCTTGGTCAAAGTGGACAGTGTTGGGTTCTGATGAAGTGAATGGGGACGCTAACTCTCATTATGCAGATCACCTCAAGAGGACAAACGGAAAAAGTTACAGAATCAGTGTCTGTTTACAAGATATCCGACTTACCCTTTCTTGAGAACTGTTCAAATTTTGGTTACCAACTGTTTCAGTTCACCCATAGTAATTGATTTATCTAGTGTTACATTGCTATTTCCTTATTCAGTATTTTAAGCGATTTAAGTAATCCATACAGTTGGAAATGTACTCATGGGTCGAGTAAACATAACAGTTCTTTGAGTTCACATAACTAATAAGACGGACCTGTGGCCGCCCCCCGGCAGCTGGCCCTCAGCCTCACGCCGGACTACGGCGACATCTTCACCTTCACCGACGCCGGCGGGAGGGACGGAGAGAAGATGGAGAGCGACATTGCCAGAGCCAAGATGCAACACTGCAAGGTGAGATGTCGTCGTAGGTGCTTTATGCAAATGCTCTCTCTCTCTCTCTCTCTCTCTCTCTCTCTCTCTCTCTCTCTCTCGGTCTAACCTCTGTCGTGACTGGATACGTCTCCAGGAGCCCCCAGGTCTACTCAGATCAACGCCCAGTAGCACTTCCTTCGTGTTTCAGCTGCCCCAGCTGTGCGAGACAGTTCATCCGAGCTTTCCTCCACAGGAACCGGGATAAGATTATTTACTGTGTGTTTTGTGACCTGTTTAAGAGGATGGAAGTAAAGATTAGAAAAAAAGAAATGTGTTAAGAGTTTTGATGATAGGCTGAAGCTGTGGACTTGGTTACTGCAAAAGCATTGGATAGTCAACAAAGGGAAACATGAGTAGCAATTAGGGTAGGTGGCTTAGAAAATAAGATGGAGACTGTTTATACCAATATGATAGCCTCTATGTCTTCGTGTGTGTTTATCATTGTTTTACTAAAGGGACCCCAAAGGTATGCATCTGGATGTAATTGTTTTGAAACTCGTGAGAAAACGATGTATTTCATAAACTGAGACATGAAGAGAAATAGAAGATAGATACAAGAAAGACTGTTTATTGGTTTTAGCCCTGGGAAAGCCGGGTAATTTGGCTAGAGGATAGTAATCCCTTCCAGAGCTGTCTGCCTGCAGTAGGGGTTCAGGCAAGAAAGGTTAGACTCAAAATGGGCTCAGCGTGCTGTAGGACGAAGCGCAACAGGACCACAGTATCTATTCTGGTGGTCCAATAACCAACCTTCTCCGTGTGCCCAGGTATCAGTCATCTACAGCGGCAGGATCCCCACTGCTACAACCCAAGACCCTCGGCAGCTCCTTACGGGAGTAGACGACTACCGCCGCCTCGCGGACTCCACCGGCGGCCTCTTCATCCCATCTGATAAGTTCGACATCTCCGCCATCACCCCCATCCTGGGAGAGGGAGTGGAGAGCGCAAGCGTAAGTTTTATTCCTCTCGCTTGTATATTGACTGTTATATTCTGAGCGATATTATCATAGACTAAGAAAATTCTCTAATGTTTTGTCTGCCAAGAGATGAACTTGAAGTACACGAGAACGATTCACAAACCACCGACTGGTTAAGTTCAATATATAAGTGTACCTCAAAAGAGGATATAGTTTTCATATTGTGTATGAGGCTTCGTTCAGAGAAAATGGTTATCTTTGAGGCCAGGCCTTAAAGAAAATATCAATAAGAGCGAAGAAGATAGAACAGTAAAGTAGGATAAGGCAAAAATAATTACAGAGTTTTAAATGAAATGGAAAGCCTGCTTTTTTATCAAAGAAGAGTAGGGTGTAGTTTGAAAAAAAAGAAATGAGATGGAAAAAAATTCCAAGTCTTCGCCAAAAGCCACCCTGTAATCATGTGACGTATTTGCTTTCTATTACATGGTGTGGCTAATGGCTGGGGCATATATACAGCCAACTCCTGGGAGCATAAAGCATAAAAATGTCTATGGAAGAGGGAAAGTGAACCAAGTGGAAAAGTGGTTCAAGTTTTGTGGCCATATCGGGAGTTGATGGGTCGAATTTCTTTGGGCCGTAAGAACAGTACACTATACAATGACGAATCAGTCTTACGTACAATCAGGGTGAATAATCAGAATAGAAGAATTTTAGGAGTATGAAAATAAAGTTCCATTTTCTTAAGAGGTAGACTTAGTTACTTGCTTAATATGGGGCCTCCAAGTTAATTCGGATGCTGCTGTGATACTGAATATACCCGTAATGCTCAGTGGTGGAATTACAGTCATCATAGAATATAGAGAGCAAGTGCAAGGTTTTAGATGGGGAAATAGGGAAAAATGAAGTGTTAGAAGCATTTGACCTAACAAGAAGTAGTTGTGCGGGATGATCGTAGTTAGAGCAAGAGAAGGTAAGACAGAGCAGCTTTGAAAAAAGTGGGGAAGTTCTTGAATCGTCAACGTATTAGTGGATATGGATATCTGTTAAAGACGGCCAATTGTTGATATAAAGAGGGAAGACTTTGGAAATATCCACATAGGACGCCGCTGTTGATGGGAAATCAGGGAAGTAGTTAATCCATCAACAGTTAGGGAAGTATATTGACCAGGGAGGGAACTAGACACGAGTGAACAAAGTGAGAGAACAAAGTCAAAAGACAGGTAGTGTGGAGATCCTGACTCTAAAGCCACAACCTGTTAGAAGTTTTCAGTATGTTCAAGGGCCACATCATAAGAGTTTCCCCAGATCCTCTCAGAGTGGACGACCTGACTTAAGTCGGAAGAGGATGTTATGGGTGGATCTCGCCAAGTGATAGCCATACTGACGATCAGAGATTAGGCTGTGAGATCAGAGCTGCTGAAGGAAATGAAAATTGAGGGGAGACCTGGAGTCTTTGGAAAAGACAGAAGTCAGAGCAACAGGGTGATGATTAGAAATGTTAGTAACGTGTCTCTTCTCTGGGATAGGCTGCACCATTGCGCACGTCTAAGATAAAGGAAAATTTTGGTCTTTTATGCGGAAGCGGAAAAGACGAACAAGCATGTGCCAAAGTTCATTTAATACATTCTTTCAAAATTCGAGTAGTATAAAACGTCTGGTCTATACGCCCTGCATGTACACAGGGAATGGAGAGCTTTCTAGGCTGTCTCGGAAAGAGATTATAGGAAGGAAGCAGAAGGCGTGAACGTCTTTATCGTCCAAGATAAAGGAGACGATAGAGCCAAGAAGATTTGCTTTGCCACTGATAGAGGCAAATACAACGAAAGAAGTACGACAGAAGTTGTTAGAGATACTCGTGGCTGAAGACCAGGAAGACCTGTTAATGGAGGGAGAGGAGCGGTTGTCTTACCTCCTTTGAATATGGGCGCGTTTCTCCTCACGAAAAAATGTGTTTGCAATGTTTCGGATCCATTTAAAGCTTTGGTTGTGTAATACTAACATGCTGCGACAGATATCCTGAATCAGTCGATTCTAATATAGCCACGTTTCCAACACCTACAGGTAGACATAACGCAGCTTCAGGGACTAATGGGAGCACAAGACATCCAGATACCAATCGACGACTCCATCCAAGATTTTGAAATCCGAATAGCTGGTAGCATCACAAGCGGGCTGCTGAAAGACATTACTGGTGAGCTGACTGTGCCGACTTGCGTTATTGGGTTATGGCTTTGCTTATCATTTCTTCACTGGGTGAATTTTCTGATAGGGGATCTCGTATCATCCAAAGGACATAAGGTTAGGTTAGGTTAGTGGGGCGGGGTTTGGTTAGGCTAAGAGTAGGGTAAGGTTTGGGCAGGTTAGGTTAGATTTGTTTGGGTTAGCGTTTGATTAGGTAAGGAAAGGTTGGGGTAGGTCAGGTTTGTGGAGCTTAGGATTTTGTTAGGTTAAGAGTAGGGTAAGGTTAGGTTAGGTTAGGATAGGCTACGGATATATTTCTAAACTACTTTCTCATAATCCATTTTCAGAATCTGTAATGGCAAGTTGTATTCTCGTTAACATCAGGTACGTTCCTTTCTAGACACTGCTTCCTTCCCTTTGTCTACCAGTTACTCTACTGTTGCCCTCCTTCCCTCTGCCAGGTGCCTTCCTGGTCAATGTTGCCCTCTCTCTTTCTGCCAGGTACCGAGTACGACCTCATGAACCAGGTTGCTCTCGAGGCTGACCCGGCGATAGAGATCGTGGTGTACAGCAGCGGACTCAAGGCCATACGCTGGCTGGAGCCTCGCTACGGCCAGTGGAGCTTGCAGACGGACTCTAGTTCCACCTACAGCATCACCATCAACGCCAACTCCACACTGAACTTCCTGGGAGGGTTCTCCATCCTGGACCCGTCGCCGCCACACCCTCACTACCGCTCAGCGGAAGGCAGCCCGCTCATCAGTGAGTTAGTTCCCCGTAGTCCCAAGTACTCGCTCTATGTCCCACTGTCCCACACCTCCCAGACTAAAAGCCCCAGTTCAAGGTCCTTCATGTGACAGTTGATTCCATAACAAAATCTTTGTTCCTTGATAACTGATCCGCTTCAGCCATTGTGTCTGAAAACATCAGAGGCGTAGAATTGAAGCGATGTAGCGAAATTCGATATAACGATCTCATTATAGCGCGGACCACTTTTTCATTGTAATACGAGCAGCTCCATAGATAAAACACTAAGTACCGACCGACGCCACGAATATAGCAACATACATGTCATGAGAACTCTCAGGGCCAACGTTACCACAAACACACTCACTATTACCTCTGCCTGGCCTGCGGCAGCCCTCGCTCACCCTGCACTACCTTGGAATTCGATAGGAAAATCATCATAGATTTTGAACATTCGTTAATTTGGTCATATCACTTTTCTTATGTGGAAAACATTGCATTATAAAATTCACCTGTCATGTTTTTGTTATCTCTTTCTTCAACTTTATTGGTACAAGCGTCAGGGATTGACAAATGACCCAGGTAACCCTACACTATAAAACGTTAATTCTGTACATCAACGAAATAAGAGCACAAGCTTGCGGTTTATCGATCCTCTCACACACCTTTCCGTGCCGTGAGATTATTCTGGTAAGGTGAGTTGATTCCGGCTTTTTCCCTGAAAACTACTTGTTCAAATTGTGTAATGTTCATCTGAAAACCATTTTCATTCTGACTATAAATTAGGGCTGAATCGGCCTTACGTGTGAAGTATGTGAAATACTCCTTCATAACAGTGGTCGCATATGGAGAGACTGACGCGAGCTGATCTTCCCCAGACACTGTGTATTACGTGGACGTGACGCTCATTGGCTACTTGGAGAGTGACGTCACGGATGTTACCAGGGTCGAATATGTTGACAAGGTAAGACGGCATCTGGAGACAAGACAGTGTTCTCAGGGAGTGTTTCCTTTACACACACAAGCACACACACCGTAGTGTAGTGGATAGCGTTCCTGATCACGAGTCCTCGCAGGCCAGCCTGGGGTCGAACCCGCATGTGTTCCAGTCTTGGGCATGGCAGTCGGCCTACACCCAACTTAGGCTTTCATCCTCGCCTCGAGACTAGTCGATAAATGGGGTACCCGGCTGAGGCTGGCGTGTGGTGTGCATTCATACTTAAGGGAGAAGACATGATACATGTATACGAAGTTAAGAGACGGGCAACACGAGTATAAAACTCTCGCCGTAGCAGACACAGAGTAATCACACACACAAAGTCCAGTTAAGCAAGAATTTTGAGGTTAAACTTTAGATAGAAATGGATTCAGGGCAAGGAAAGCCCCATGATCAGACGTTTGTGAGTACATCCATAACAAGGAGGTTAGGGAGTTTGGGTTAGTTTGATGTTACACAGGACAGAAGGATAATCAAAAGATATAAACAGGATAAAAAGGAAATGAAGGAACTGAGGAATCAAATCAAAGCTCGTGAGAAGTGTCTTCAGCTGGGAGACGATGTTTGGAAAGTGAAAATTGCTGTCAAATGGCGCGAATACATAGTGAAGGCAGTTGGTATATAACCAGAAGGAAGGTGAGAGGAGTGAAAAACGAAAAGGATGTCCTTGAGACTGGTCGACAAGAGGAACTGCCCAAAACACAGAGTATGAAAATGTCTGAAACTGGTGGGTTGGGCGGGGGAACATGAACAGTTTCTTGGGCTGATGAACAGACTCAGAACAAAGAGTTTCATGCAGTGGAACAGAAAACGCAGGATAATGAAACAGAGGTACACAGGGAATAAGGGGAAGTTGTAGAGAGAATAAGCAATGTTGGAGACAGAACAGTTGGGGAGGAAATTTATATTTGGTATTTGACAGGATTAGAAAAATACAGATGATTCAGAGTCGATGCTTTCTGGAAATAGATAAAAAAAAAATAAACTAGAGGAAGCCGGAAGCACGGAAGTTGATGAATCAACACCGAAGGATTTAAAAAGAAAAAAAAAGTAGGACGCCTGAGTTAGTAAAGCAGAAAGTCAATAGGCGTAAATCACTGATGATTTTTGGACTGAATGAAGACCACATTCCAAACTATGAAGGAAGGAATGATGCTTAAAAGACTTTTGTGGATAATACGACACGCCAGATGCATTTTCTGTTGATGAAAGGAATTAGGAAAATTGGTGGATGCAATCAAGAGAAAAGGGAACGACCAGTAATAGTATCACTTGGATTGGAGTCATGAGTAGGTAGACAGGATAAGTAATATAAAAACAAAGTGGAATTCAGCAGATTCTTCAGAGGTGATAGAACAAAGGAAGAGAGAGAGAGAGAGAGAGAGAGAGAGAGAGAGAGAGAGAGAGAGAGAGAAGAAATACAGTCAGAGGGCAGAAGCAGATCAGGAATGTTTAGCGATGGGAGAATCAGACTGAATGTAATGTATACAAGTGTAAAAGGTAAAGAGATAGAATTCAAGGATTGTGTTAAACAAAACGCACCTGAAATGGTTGAGTTGTGGAGACGAAACTTGCTCAGGAGATGGATTGTCGCCTGTTCTGTCCAGATGGGGGGAGGATGATATCAAGGATAGAAAGACAAGACGAAGAAGAACTATTGGCCCTCTCGTCAAGAACCAGCCTTAAGTTCCAGAATCTACAGGAAGAAGGCCCACTCAGCCACCACATAATTGGAAGAGCAACTGTGGGAAAGAAGTGCATATCTATGTTGATAATACCCCCAAAGAAATTCAAAGGACCAGAACAGAAAAAAATACAGCAATGAAAGAATCAATACTTAAGCAGTAAAATACGCGCTTCTGAGAGACGGTAAATTGGTATTCATGGACGATTTCAGTTATAAAAAGACAGGCTTGGGTTGATTTGCATTCTCATGGAGATACAATGTCTTAGGGATCACACAGGGAAGTGTACCCTACGAGCGTGTCACTGAACATACTAGGATGGGAGGGAGGGACACGCAATGTCATCACTAGAACTTCCCCTTACACGTTGTAGCAGGGAAAGTGTAAATATCATGCGTGATTCACCGACTGTCAGAAGTGATCATCTAATTCTTCCTAATGAGGTAAATCGAGTGGAGGTGGTACCAAATCCAAAGGAGAGACATAATCGTGGGAAATATAATGAACTCAAAAATTTCCATTGTAACGTCAACTGGGGAATGAATTTGAGTAGCCAAGAGCCAGGGTATTTTAAGCGAGAGTAAATGATAGAACAGAACCCTTTGGAACGCCACTGATGATAGGATAGGAGGGAGATGGCACTCCATCAACGATTACTGCGGTGGAACGGAGTCTAGTAAGCAAAATCCATATTCTATCAACAGTGGTGTTTCAAAGGATTCTGTCCTATCAACTCCTCTCATCCAAAATGCCCTGCACTTCCAGTAGCAAAGAAATGTAGACTCCTCCTTTGCAGTGAAAAGTTCTTTGACGAGACTAAACTCTCAGTGATATATTGCTTTGCCAAAGGTCACTTTTCACTCACGGTGTAACCTCATGCAAGTATGGTTTAGTAACCTGTACATATCATTAGAACAGACTCAAAGGAACTCAGAATAGTGGCAGCAGCACCGAGCCGACGAATGCTCTTACCCAGTTCTTTGTAAGGATCATATGACTTCATAAATATTATTACGAGAGTTTCCTCATACTGAAAGTGAGGGCAGCCAATAACGGAGTGACTCCGTTCGTACCAGACCAAATGCACTAAACACTACCAACAACTACAGACGTCATATGTGCTCCCCACGTCTTTCCCATACTGTGTTGCCCATGACACGTTCCCTTACCAATAGAACAACATTGAGATTACGAGGCATGTGTCCATGAGGATCAGTAACGTCCTTCTCCAGGATCGTTTTTGCAATGGTCCAGGGCGGACGTTACTTGACACCTGAAATCTTATCATTGTATTAAGGGCTAATATTTTTGTTCCTGTAGACGGGGATGAAACTGCGGGAGATCCCCTACCATGGCGAGGTTGACGACGAGTTCTACATCCGTTCAGACCCTCTTCCAGAGCAGCCCTTCTACCTCAAGCTCTACGGACACGTCCAATCCGGTAGGTGCCATACACCACACTCTCTCATACACCATATTTAGCAATCTACTCTATAAATACTGGAGGCTATTTCAGTGTTTTG
>JAYMFT010401731.1:0-18871 GCA_038088735.1 Panulirus argus | reverse complement strand
GCCTGCTCGAGGTTACACTGCGAGTGAAAAGTCACATTTGGCGAGGCTGCGTCATTGGGAGTGCAATTTCGTCAAAGAACTCACTCCAAAGGAGGCTTCATTTCCGTTACTGGAAGTATCGAAGCCTTGAGGTGCGAGGGGCAGCTGGTAGGATGTCTGGTCACTTCTTTGTGGAGGTGAGGAGGAAGATTTGTAGAGGTTTTAGGAAAAAGGGAAACAGTATCGATGAGAAGACAGTGGTGAGAGTAAGTGTGCTTGGAAAGGAGATTTGTGTGAAGAAACACCAAGAGAGATTCAGTGTAGAATGGCAAGAGGTGAGAGCAAATGAATCAAGGGGAGTCGATGAGGAATGGGAGGTATTTTGGGAAGCAGTGATGGCATGTGCAAGAGATGCATGTAGCATGAGAAAGGTGGGAGGTCTGAAGATTAGAAAGGGTAATGAGTGGTGGGATGACGAAGTAAAGTTGTTAGCGAAAGAGAAAAGAAAAATGTTTGGGTGGTATGTACAGGGAAGGAGTGCAAATGATTGGGAGATGTATAAGAGAAAGCGGCAGAAGGTCAAGAGGAAGGTGCTGGGGTTGAAAAAGAGGGCAAATGAGAGTTGGGGTGAGCAACTATCAGTAACCTTTAGGATGATTAACAAGATATTTTGGAAGGGGACTAATAATGTGTGAAAAATAAAAGAACAAATGGGAAAATCGTGAAGGGGCAATTTGTCGCTCGCAGTATAACCTCTTGTGGGCGGGGTTTGGTAATATATATATATATATATATATATATATATATATATATATATATATATAAATAAATAGTGTTGGAAAGCCTTACAGACAAATTGTCACTACCATGAGCCTCTTCCTGTCATCACAAATCGCCTCCATAGCTGGAACACAATTCCCTGCCGGACACACAGGCATGTTTTTTTTTTTTTTTCCAGAGTTCTCTTCAGTTGAGGGTCACTGGGGACTTGGGATCGAGTTAGATAATCTGGGTTTGGTTTCTGCCACAATGGAGGTTTTAGATATCGTTGTAATCGGGAAGGAAACGATCAGGTCATGTTTAGAGTATGGGTCAGGCATTTCAAATTACTCGCAGATTCTAAGCCCAGAAATAGAAAAAGAATTGGATCCCATGGTCGTGATCAGAGAACACGTTTGCAGTAGTGGTGTTTTCAAGTAGAATTGTGTAGAATCTCGTATCCTATGTCGTTGTATCGTACCCACCGTGTGGTTTCTACTTGCCTCCACCTACCCCCAAGACATGTGCGCTTCACCCAAACTCTCACTGAAATGCTTCGTCTCTTTTTATATTTAGACAAATGAGGATAAAAAGATGACTGCTCGAGCAAGCAGGCAGAAAAAAAAAACTTGCATACTCGTCATGAGGTCCGAATTCTGGGTGACCCAACATTACTGAGGAGGGAGCTTGTCTTTTTTTTTATGATTATTATTGTGTCTCCCTGAGCGAGCCACCTGGCGCCAGCTGGAGCCTGGTTCAGACAAGGCCACCACCACCCTGGCAGACACCCAGGGGGTGAGGGGGGGGTGCAGTCCCCCCACCCTCACACCGTCTGATTGGCTCCCGACTCTTCTAGAGCCTAGTCCGCCTGGCCAAGTCTTACTTGAACCCTCTCAGTCTTGCTGACGAACCAGGAATCACAACATGGAGTGATCTCTAGGCTTTGAAAGTGATTGGTGGTTCTTACGTCTAAGCTTTGAAAGTGAATGGTTGTTACGTCTAAGCTTTGAAAGTTATTGGCTCTTATGTCTAAGCTCGAAACTGACTAGTTGTTACGTCTAAGCTTTGAAAGTGATTGGTTGGTACGTCTAAGCTTTGAAGGTGATTAACTCTTATGACTAAGCTTTGAAAGTGATTGGTTCTTATGATTAAGCTTGAAGCCGACCGGATGTTGCTTCTAAGCTTTAACAGTATGTGGTTTGTACCTCTTAAGCTTGAAACCAACTGGTTGTTACGTTTACGCTTTGAGATTGGTTAATAGTTACGTCTAAGCCCTGAAATTGATTGGTTGTCTCTTGTAAGCTTTCAGATTGATTAGCTGTGACATAAGCCAGTATATCATCATATTCTGATTTGGAAAGGAACTAAGGGTAAATTATTTGCCTCACTCATTATCACCGAAGTTTATCGAAGCGTGAATGCCATTGCGATAATGCATTTTGTGTGTGTGTGTGTGTGTGTTGAGGATTTGCTCTTGCAAACACCAGCAGCTGATAATTATTCTCGATCACCACTGTGTTCTCGTGATCCTGGTGACTTGGATGGCGTCTGTGGAGGAGGCTGTATGCGCTCGCTAACTGACGAAGCTCCTTCCTGAAAAGAGGCAGATGGTGATGTGAGGAGAGGCAAGATATGATGATGATATCGTGAAAGAGAGAGAGAGAGAGAGAGAGAGAGAGAGTTGGGGGTGATGGCAGTGTTGGTGTCATCATCTGCTGGCGGGACTTATGGGCTTATATACTAGAGGCGGATTTCGGTGTTGAGGGCAGAGAGATTACATGCGACTGTGTTCAGTGACTCCCCGTCCCCTCCCTCCCACCGGCTTGGCCATGTACAAGCGCAGCACTCGCCGGTTTTGAAAGTGAGACAGAGGCATTGTTTACCACTAATACAGACAGCTCACCCGGCTGAGGCGGATCGATGCACCAGCTGCTGTGAATATATGGAGCAGGTGGATGGATTCCTTTGGTCTGTGTTTTAAGACGTGGGACAGTTGTACTCATTTGGTCCTTCCTCATGGAACAGTTGGGTTCCTAGGGGTCATTGAGTAATCATGGGACAGTTGGGTTCTTAGGGGACATAATCCTGGAACAATTGGGTTCATTTGGTCGGTAGAGTAAAATCAGCGACGTGTCAAGAATGAAACTGATTTGCCGCTGGAATAGTTCGGCCTGTCAGCTGCTTACTTCGTACCCAGAAATATGGGCGACGCGATGTCACAAAGTCACGGGCGGAGGCAAGAATCCTGGAACGATAAGATTCCCTCATCAGTGAGGTCAAGAAACCCCCCTACACATTTCTTTACATATGGGGAATTTATGTCTAGGACCTCTTTTACCGTTGACTCACAAGGAACAGGAGGAGCCACTTACAAGGATGACAGCAAGGAAATGAGTTAGAATACTAAAGAAACAGTATAAATCAGGGTTTGCTGAGGCAAAAGTCATTGTGAAGATAAACAACCCAAACAGTTGTCTCCCTAAATAGTAACTCCCTTATGTCACGCACAGCTGAGTTCGTCACCACGACACTGCTGTCATCGGCAGGGCATCAAGAATTGTACTGCTGTGGGTGCAAGATATCCTCTGAAAAGAGAGCTCGGACCCTGGCAGCACAATCGTAGGGCGTTAGAAGCTGACCCACATGGCCCCACGTCACAGAGAAGGAAGCAGAGCAGTTCTGAAACGACCAAAGACACTGACGTCACACATTAACATTTTTAAGAGAGTCGTAAGACATCGTAAAATCAAACGCCCTTCGTATCCCAGGGCAACATTGTTTAAGGACGGGAAGTTCAGGCATATTTCTGTTGCTTGATCCCTGGAATGGAATTGAAGAGGCACTGGATAACAATAGAATACTGCTGTGTTATACACCGACTCCACCTGAGCCTTTGACAAATGTGGCAATGGTATCGTTGTGCAGAGTGCATTACATGGGAGTGACTGGAGAGTTGGGAGATGGATATGAACTTCTTAACGATCAGATCATGAGGTATACGTAAGGTAAGGTAAGGTAAGGGCCCAGACCCAGCTGTTGGGGTAGAAGACTTCCGAAACCCTCGTAAAGTATACGTAAGGTAAGGTTAGGTCCCAGACCCAGCTGTGTGGGTGGAAGGGGAGAAGGCAGGTGTGTCTTAAATCTTAAAGGGATCCTGTTTCTATATCACCTTCCCTGGTCGAACAAAAATTGTGATTATGAAAGGTATAGTCCACATGCTACACCTCAGTGTATCCCGTGATAGTGGTAATGATCTCCAAGGTGTAACCTTTCTTCCCCTCCTAGACACCAGAAAAAAAAATTCCTAAGAAAGCCAAAATTCCCCGTCCATTTTCTTACCTGGTTAAGGGTATCGACTCCTCACAAAAGATTTTTTTTTTTTTCTCCTTTTATTCCTACATCGTATCCGACCGCTACAAAAGGAGAAAATATTATCCACCTACCCGGTTACGAAGGAGGGCGTATAGCTCTTCTCTGGAACTGCCATTTCCCACTGGCCGGCTGTTTCTTGTGAGTGTTTGTCTGTGTGTGTGGATAGGGGGAGTTGATGCGGCTACCTGATACTAACTGCTTCTCAGCTTTGTGTTATTC
The DNA here is from genome assembly GCA_038088735.1 of Panulirus argus. Taxonomy (NCBI): domain Eukaryota; kingdom Metazoa; phylum Arthropoda; class Malacostraca; order Decapoda; family Palinuridae; genus Panulirus; species Panulirus argus. Next base: position 14,542 of record JAYMFT010401731.1, on the reverse strand, counting down.
CTGTTGTGGTGCATTTGTGGTGGTGTTGTACAGCACCGCATTGGAGTATTATTGGCTCTTCGTGTAGTGCAGCGTATTGTAGGAAGGCACTGAGGAGAGTGTGGGAGACGAAGCACTTGATAGTGTAATGTCAGTGACTGTCATGTGTCACTGTCATGGAAGTGGCAGTGTAAGGAATATTCTGGAGCGTTGGTGGGAAGTCTCCACCATAGGTGCTGTCACTGCCACCATGTCAGGAAGACTCTATCACAGGTGCTGTCACTGCCACCCATGGGGAAAGACTCCGCCACAGGTGCTGTCACAGCCACCCGTAATATGAAGAGTTCCACAGCTGCTCTCAGTGCCACATGTGCCTCACCTCTGCTCTCTTCCTCTTCTCTTTAACCAAGTCCTCCATTTAGTGTCTTTCGGCGCCTCCTGTTCATCTTCCTTTTCGTCCTCAAACTCCGTTCTTCTTACACTCTTCTATTTCCTCCTCCTCTAACTTTTCCTCCACCCCCTCTTCTCCTCTCTTCTTTTGCTTGCCTTCATCATCACTATCATCCTCTTCTTCCTTCTCCTCCCCTTCTCCCCTCCTGCTTGTTCTTTTTTCCTCTTTTCCTTCACCTTCTCTTTTGTGGCTGTCTCCTCTGCGTTTCCATGTCTCCCAGCACAAGGATCTCTTCACCCTGAACACAGTCATCTGTGATGATTTCTTGTGCACGTTTTTCTGACGCCTTAATCACCTTGCGTTGTGGCCGGTGTTTTTTGAAGGCATTCTCCGCTTGGCGGGCCTTTCTTCTGTGAGGTTTGCTGTTAACCCTCCTGTTTACGGGATCTTTCATGTATTTTCTGTTTTTCTCTTCTGTTGTGTCTGTGTTCTGGGCTCATTTGGTTCCCATTCTCGTCCATTTCTAAGGTTCCCGCAATTGTAATTCCGGCCTCCTCTTAGTTCTGTTTTTCCAGGTCTTCCTGTCTCCTCTTTGACGTCTCCGCCCCTCTAGTTCTGTTTTTCCCCGCCTCCAGCTAGTAGTCTGCCTCATGGCTCTCCCAGTCTTGCCGTGATCTTTTCTGTCTCGTGTTTGCGGTCTAAACTCATCTTTCCGTTTCCTCCTTATCCTCCCAGCCTCCTTCCTGCCACTTCGGTGTCCTCCGTGTCTGAATCCAGTTGAAGCTGGTGTGATATTGTAATGCAGGCACCTTACCATATCGTGGGTCGGCTCAGTTTTGGAATTAAACAAAATGTAGGCGCTTCGTGCATCCTTCATGTTATGTAAGACTCCTGTCCTCCGCACCGTTTCGGTGTCCTCCAAGCATTCCTAGAATACTCTCCTTTATGCCTTTTTCTTCGCCCATTCGATGCCCTCTAAACTCCCTCCACACCTGCTCCTCCTCCTCCTCCTCCTCCTCCTCGCCATCTTGATGTCCTCGTTGTTCTTTGAGTCTTTTGGTAGTACTGTGGCCACTTCAACCTCCTGGTCTCCTCCCGATGTCCTCCTGCCTCAAGGAGTACCATGCCGGACTCCTCCTCGTCCTTCCTGTCTCTTCCTAGCCATCTAGGGTGTCCTCTTAGCGCCCTCTCTCTCCTGCTGGTCCTCTTTACTCATACATTCTTGATCCTTCCTATCTTGGGATAGAGTCCCGGCAGCATTCTCTTGTCCCACCTGACCCACTCGTACAGGAGGTGGAGAGCCTCCTCTTCGTTCCTCCTCCTTACCCACCCCTTCAGCAGCTCGAGCACCTCCTCCAGCCAGAGGAAGATACAGCAGTCACATTGATCCCCAAGATACGCCGTGTCGCCCTCTTGTTTACTCTGCTACGGCCATCGGCGCTTGTCTCACAGAAAAGTCTACTTACTGGAGTTCTCTCTGAACCCTCGCCGCTGAAGGCGTTTCACCGCCGTCAGATATATAGCGAACGTAAGTCTGAAATGTGGGAGTGTGGATATTTCTTTCCTCCTGAGAATCTAGGGAATTATTTCGGAACAGTAAATCCTGTGGAGATAGAATTTCTTCCATTTTTCTTGGTGTGACGCAGGTGGAGCTGAATTGTATGCCATAATTTTAAAGTACTGTCAAGACACAAACGATATCTCAGTATATGTATGTACGTTTTAGACATTATAATATGGTATTAATTTTAGAGAGCGTAACGGGAAGATATTGGGTATGGAAGCACTGAATTGCATTTGATTACGTTCGCAAAGCTTACGAATAGATGTTTGTCGGGTGCAATTTGGGGGAGGTGGTCTGAGGAAGCCGAGAGATGGAACGTGTAAGTGAGGAAGGCTGGTGTTTATAGGCGAAGATGAATGCTGAGTCGATGCTCTGTACGAGAAAACAGGGTTAGTGGTCGAAAGAGAAGTGACTGTGTGAGGCACAAACATAGGAAACCTTGAGGAACACCAGTCTTGGTGGAAAGGGAAGGAGAGGTCGATCCATGACCGCTAACAACAGAAGACTTCTGGAAAAGAATACAGGAAATCAGTTTACAGAGGAAGGGGAGAGATGAGTTATGGAAACTGGAAACTTAGAAATGGAAAAATTCTGATATACTCTTAAGCATACGGAAGTAATATTCAGAGCCACGATTCCCGGATGATTCTAAGAAAGGTCGACCAGATGTAAGTCGGATATGGAATATATTACTTGACCTCTCCATATAGAAACCATACCAATCATCGGAAAGAAGACTGTGATATTGAGGGTGCTTGAGGAAGTGAGAATAAAGAGGATTTAACCATTGAAATAATGAAATTCAGAGCTTGATTAAAATAACAGGTACAGTATCATCAAGAAACCTTGTCCGCCTCCCCCATGCATTTTCAGAGGTGGTGTCACACACACACTTTAGTGGTTTGTCATCTCTCTTTTGGCTTTCATTACCATCTGCAGACGTCTAGGCATGGAACTGACAAGGTTCTTGAAATATTTTAGGTCGATGTTTTGGGTCCATAGGGTTTTGATCTCCTGACTGAGGCGAGGCACTAATGAGGTGTTGCAGGAAGCAGCCACCTGATCGTGCGTTTTGAGCACCTGGTACGCCTAGAAATCTCACTGCACCCACATCTTCTTGCGCTTCCAGGTAAAAACTCGGTCTTCCTCTTCCTTAGAAAGGTAAGACCCAACTATCTTGAAGCGCAGGTGGAAGAAATGCTGCACCCAGAAACGAAATTCCCAAAGTGAAGTGGCACCCAGGAAGAGTAAAGAAAGAACGTCTTTCTCTCATGATAGCCTGAGGCACACTGAGGCGGGTTGCTGGTGCTCAAACCATTACAAGCACTGCTCTCTGCGATCAGATGAACAATGATTTCACCCTGAGATTATACCCACAATAAACTTTTGCCTTGTATCGCCTTCGAAAATATGTGGAGGGCGGACTGTATTTTTTTGCGGACGGTGTGAAGTAGATCAAAGCGGTCTCCCGTCTTTATGATGAGCTACAGCAGCGCACTGTTTCCAGGAGGATAGTTGAATGCTGGTGGTCTTGAGGCAGAGGCGAAATAGACGAGCGAGCACAGACGCAGTATCGGAGGCACCCTCATTTGGAACACGAGGAGGGATGATGCCATCCAATCCTTATCTTGTGCACGTGTAGAAATAAGGACGTACTCTTTGCAGTTTCAGATAATAGAAAATTCGTAAGGTTATGGGGTAAATGATAGAAAAATATGAAGCATGTGGAAGATCGTTATCATCCAAAATAAGAAAAAAAGAAAGCTAGAGAGTCTGGCTCTATCAGGAGGAGAGGTAACTTTCTTGTCATCAGGGCGGACGGGAAAGAGGAGGAAAAGAAAATTTCTGAAGTTTATTGGGTTATTCGTGGGTAACAACCAGAAATTCACCTGTGGGAGAGGAAGGGAAGCCATTACACTCGTGGGTATATACAGTGAATGAGTCAAATTAAAGGGGTGTTCGTGCTCGATACACACGGTCTGTATGGTCTCCGATCCATACAGTCGTTGGCCCGTATGTGGTCCCTAGTCCGTGTGGCACCTGGTCTGTATATGGTCCCAGGTCCGTATGGCCCCCCTGTCCATATTGTTCCAGGTCTGTATGGTCCTCGATCCGTACAGTCCCTGGTCCATATTGCCCCTTAGTCCTTATTGTCCCTGGTCCGCATATGGTCCTTGGTCCGTATGATCCCTGGTTCGTATATGTTCCCTCATCAGTATCTGGTCCCTGGTCCGTTTGGTCCTCGGTCGTATACCCCGCAGTGATGACCTCTGTAATGCGTGTCCTTCGCACACAAGGCCATTATACGAGAAGCAATGGGCACTGCAATAGAAGCCGAAGAAGAAAAGGCGGTGAAGTGTTCTGTAATGTGCACAAGTGTGGTACGAATAGCGTACTGTTCTCTCCACCGACCTTTATGTATAGCTTTCTTCTCAGATGACAGAGACTCGATCTTTGTAGTGGCAACCCGATGTCACTCTTCGATTAGCGGCAACTAAAAGATGATTCCAAATGGGAGTTAAATTGAATTTTTGAAGTTAGATTTTAGGCACTCGGGTCTGTACGCTGTGTCAGTGTTCTCTGTGTCCAGGAAAATGGTATCCCGTTGTGAACAGCGAATATTATTTTGTTACACGTAGCAGCATGGAAATCTGTTTTACACAGTGGAATGTATATGAATATTTTACAGGGAGGAGTGTGGATATTGTTCTTTCTACACTTGTTCTCCTACTCAGTCTGATGTGTTTTTTTTTTTCTACAGTATGCTGCAGGCTTGTTTATAACACAGTTGGATCTGGGAAAAGAGAGAGATGGTAAATACCTTTTGCTAAAGAGGTGGGATGCATGTATGGCACTGCTTCGGTTAAGGTGTTGGTGTTCTGCAAGGAGAGGGTTGTAACCCACAGCTGGAGCCTCCACCATCACTGTGGGAGCCTCATAGTTTCCTTTCTCATTGCTTCTCCAACACCCTACCCTCCCTCGTTGCATCTCCAGCACCCCACCCTCCCTCGTTGCTTCTCCAGCACCCCACCCTCCCTCGCTGGTTCTCCGCTATCCCCCCAGCTCTTCACTGAAAGTTTGAAGGGCTCCAGCAGTACAGTGTTAGGAGGACAGGCCCCTCACCTCCAGGTTGCTGTTCCACACGACGCATATTGTGTGTGCTTGAGGGTTGTAGGTATGCTTGCAGAGTATATGAGTTGTGTTGTGAGGCAGAAGTTTATAGTTGTGGCTTTCTCTGGGTAACATCACTGTTTGATGGGTCGGTCAGGGGAGTATTACTGTTTACTAGCTCTGTTAGAGGGGCATCACTGTTTGCTACGTCTGTTAGGGGAGCATCAATGTTTGCTGGGTCTGTTAGGGAGGCATTACTGTTTCGTGCGTCTGTTATGGGAGTATCACCGTTTACTGGGTCTGTCAGTGGGCTTCACTGTTTGCTTAGTCTGTTATGGAAGGGTCACTGTTTGGTATAGATAAACTATATGGTTCTGGGCCCTCTAGAGTCTATTAGAAAGTTATAGGTTTCGTGTTTCTGTGTTACATGGAAGAAGGGAGGTTTGTGTTTGTAGGTATGTTCGTAGCGAAACTAGGTGTGGGAGGGTCGATTTTTTTGCGGCTTTCAGGGTGTATTTGAAGTAAGGTTGTGTACTGATGAGAGGACGTAAGCGTTGTTGAGTGTAAGTGTACGGGTTTGGGCGTCTGTACAAAACAGGTAATTGTGTTTGTAGAACACCAGAGTGTAGCGTTGGGTGATACGTGGGTATTGAGGCTAGAGGACGTGGGCGTGGCTGTCCAGCTGTAAGAGCGGCGAGGAGTAGGAGGAGGAGGAGGAAGAAGAGGTGTCCTGCCTCCCAGACCTGCGGTGCTTTTGTCACTGGGTCGGGGAATCTACTCTCCCCCCCCAGCCACATCCTGGTTAATTGCTGCCAACCTTCACTTGACCCAGTTGGCAGATTGACCGTTAGTTGGTCGTTCTCTCAGAAAGTCGCCGTCAAAAGACGGCTTTATCTTCTGCTTTGGTAATGGATGTGTGTGTTGAATATTGGAGGAACAAGAAACCCAAAGTGCAGGTCAACTTAGTGTTGGTAAACTTAGGTGATTATGATCACCATTTTCTCTAATATCAGGAAAGGTCTGTGTGTATTTATTCGACATAGAATACTGTTAAAGTTCTTTATTCTAACTAAAGATATTGGTGCTGTATGGTTGAAAAGAGAATGGGTACATTATGTAGTAGGAGTTGAGGTACGTTATCTATATAAGATCTTATCAATATATTATGAAGAAAGAGTAATTGTACTGTACTTTTTTATTATTGATTACGACTCGCGTACCTCAGTTCTTTCCAAACCGGGTGAATGTATATGGAAATCAAGAAGGAATATATTGTTTCTTGATGCTACATGTTTGTGAAAACTGATATTAGAATCACCCATTACGAATAATTTACTTACATTGTCCTTTTTTTCGTAGTAAATTTAAGGGCAGTATTTTGTATTTAAGAACTTTAGATTTTTAGATTTTACACAAACGCAACTGTTGACGGTTTAGTTTTCGGGACGCAACAGATTTTGATTGCTAGAGTCACTGTTTCCGTCCCCATGGTGCCTCCTGTTCCATAAATATTACTTTTAATGTTAAAGTTGTGTAGTTGCTATATGCTTATGGCAAACCCAGCAGACAGTGATGCTCCTCTGAGAGACCCAGAAAACAGTGATGCCCCCTTGACAAACTCAGCAAACAGTTTTAGTTAAGAGACATAATTCTTTCTCAAAGAGCTGGCGAGAGGATGAAGTGATTTTTCTAGGATGATTTTGGAGAAAGAGGCAGAGGAACCACTCCCCACCTCCTCTCCTCTCTGTTGGGAGGAACTCATAGACGTGCCACCCCCCTCCCCCCTCCCCTCCCCCAGATATTGATTCCGTCATTATAGGACAGACTGTTTGGAACCGTGTACGTTTGGATGGGGCGGGGACGAGGATAGTCTTATGGAGGAACGGGGGAGGGGGGGACGAGCAGTCTTAGAGAGGGAGGTGGTAAGGGAAAAGAGAGAAGGGACGAGGGCAGTCTTAGGGAGGGAAAAAGGAGACGAGGGAAGTCACAGGGAGGAAGGGAGCGAGTGTAGTCCAAAGAGGGGACCAGCTCTGTTTTAGGGAGGGATAGGCGGAGGACACTGTTAGGGAAGGAAGGGTTTGTACAAAGCCAGTCATACGGGTGGTTATGGGAGAGTTCTATTCCAAGGAGAATGGGTGTGTGTTGAGTATAGTGTGAGGGTAGGTGTTCACGAAAGCGAGGGCGTGAGAGGAAGCATCCACCGCTGCCTCCTCACCACCCTCCCTGCACCTCCTGCTTATCAAAACTTTTCCTTTGTTTACCACTCAAGTGAACAACAACTTCATATACCGTTATGGCTTTTGTTAGTCTTGCTCAGAGTCTGGGTTTCACTCTTAACTTTTGTCTTTTCGCTCTTCTTTCTGACGTATTTGTGGTCCTCAGACACAGCTCTCTCTACCTCTTGCTAGAACTCCTGCCACGGCTTCCTTTCTCCATCACCCATCTCAGTGTTTACCTTAGAGTCATACCAGCCTTACACATCCACCTGTCCTTGAAGCACTCTGCCTTCACTGTTTCCTTGCACATCCTCAGGTGCTTCTGTTTCCTCGTGTCCTCCACATCTGCACCAACGTCATGGCCATCAACACTTCTCCAGCCTCCTCTTCCACACTCGCATCATAACCTCTTACCACCCCAAGGGTCGGTCCTGTCCACATATTTCGTCATTATTGGTAGTTGGCTTAACTGGGCTCATTCAGTGATGATTGACGTGGCGGGGGCATCGGACGGGGATTTACGGGTTGGGAGGGGAACGCGGCAGAGCTCACCTGGACCGGGCGCCGGGGTCCTCCAGGTGTCGGTGACTTGTGGCACTCGTGGGCCTTATAAGTGAGCGGTCACCAGAGTGGAAGATCTTGCGATTGTTGAGCTCAAGAGTCGCAAAGTCCTGCAAGAGAGCGGTCTGGAATTGTGATGCCTGGAATCTGAGGCGATTCAAGAGCGTTGAGTTGTGGCACAAGTTGAGTTTAAGAGTTGTCGTCGTGTTTTGGATTCGCTGAGTCCTGGAACAAATGAATATGGTGTTGTAAGCTATTTTTTTTTTTTCCTGGTCTCCTAGCAGGGTTGCACTACCGGCTCTTCCCGAAAGCGAGAGGTGTCGAAGACCCACGGCATCGTTTCAAAAAATTACCGAAGACTCCTGCAAGTTAGTTTGACTGTGGTGTGGATAATGTGAGAGTCACGGGGAAATGTGGAAAGGGAAACAGATCGAAAGACAATGATGCTTGACGGAGTGTGTTGAGTGTGAGCAGACATAGCTTACCATCGTTAGCAATACGGTGTGTATAGCTACAGCAAAGAGCTGTGGAATGGGCGCAAGGAACCTGCGTTGTCCGTGGTCACGTTGCTATGGGGGCGAACCCAGACCCTACGACACTCTCCTGCACCGGTGCAGTAGATAGTTCGGGAACTGTTGGGTTCTTATTTTGCGGAGTGTTGGAATTGTTGGGTGGTGGAATTGCTGAGCTGTAGGCTGGCCGAGTTCCAGAAGTAATTAATAACTTTTGGATGTGCCGAGTTATAGAGCGGATGATTCCAGATATTGGTTAGTTCTGGAGTAGATGAGACTCGGAGCAACTGGCTTCTGGTGTTACAAACTTTTAGAGTTCCTAAGTTCTGGAAATGTCGAGCTCTGGAAATGGCTGGAATTGCTCAGTCTCAGAGTAGCCAGGTTTTACAAGAAATGCAAGAATTATTGGCTTCCAGGAGGAAATATTGGCAGGCTTCCAGTGCAGAGAGATCTCGCCGAGGTCTTCTTTCCATAGCTTCTCCGACTGGAAGGATCGGGGTGAGAGGAATGAGTCAGCAGGCGTTACGTGCGCCTCTTCCAGCGAAGGCTGTGACAATGTCAATACATTTAGGCTCATAATGTTAAATAGATGGACATTTCTAGTCAGCCGTGGGGGGATGATGTTGATATTGAGGGTGCGTGACCAGCCAATCAAGCTAGTTAGGAGTCAAAGGCGGTCCTGTGTGGATGGGTTGTGTGAGGTTTGATCATCGACGTTGCCCAGTGTGTCTTGCCAACACGTGCAGAAAATTCCCAAGGGGCTGGAGGGGGGGATATCGATCGAGGGGCGGCGGGCCGGTCATCGTCGTCCAGTGCCTGGCGAGTGGTCCAGGGGAGGAGCTGGGGGGACGCAGGCGGAGGACCTCCCCTGTCGCACTGCCTGGCAGTAATTGTGAGGACACGGTCTGCTGGCGCTCCGCCTGATGAATACATATGCTGGACGTTCCACGTTCTTCCCTGGCTTCCCTTCCCCTCATTCCTTCCCTTGCCTCGCGCCTCCCCTCACCTCCCCTCCCCTCCCCTCCTTCCCCCCCTCTCTTCCCCCTTTATGCAGGGTCTCAGAGGCAGGGGTGCAATGACAACCAGCACGGCTTAGCTTCGTCTGACTGCGTGCGGTGAGTCTTGTCCCCATGTAAGGTGGTTGGGGATACTGATAATGCGGGCAGTCCATTCACGGCGCAGCAGCATTTCAGGGCTAGGCTCTGCGGATCAGGCAGGAATTAGCAAGATGAGCTCTTGCGCTTGGAAGCCAGCGGCCCGATGGTGTAGAAAACGGTCGAAACATTAATGTTCTAGCCGAGAATGAGACATGAGCAGCGCCTGACGCTCTGGTGTGAATGTTTAGCGAGTCTGGAGTTAGCATGTGTGGCCGAACAGCTGGGCGTCACGTGAGGTGTGTGCGCGTCTGGTGTCGTCCTGTCGTCTGCCCCAGTGTCCAGGGCAGAGTTGACTGATGTTATTAACCCCTCGCGTTAAGGTGAAAGTTGATGCGAAGGTGATGGGACACAGGGCAGGGAGGGAGGGAGGGAGGGGACCTTTTGTGAGTTATATGCCAGACCAAGTGAGGCGCCCGATCAATAACAATGTTGACCTGTATAAAGCCCCAGAAGGGGAAAAGAAGGGGAGGCGGGGAAAGGCCACACTCACCCCCGGGGGAAATATCATGGCCAAATGGTGGCGGTCGTGATGGTGGTAGTGTGCTGCTGGGGCTGGTAGGAGGACTCGTGGTTGTGGTTGTGTGGTACTGGGCTGGTAGGAGTGGTTGTAGTGTGGTAGATGGGATGGATGTGGTGGTATGGGTGGTGTATATGGTAGTGTGGCAGCTGAGATTATAGGATGGTTGTGTTGATGTTGGTGGGAGTGGTTGTGGTGGTGGCGGTGTGGTACTGGGGGCTGTGAGAATGGTTTTGAATATATGTGTGGTGGTGTTTTGGTTGGTGCAGCTGTTGGTGTTGGTGGTGGTAGTGCCTGGGGTGGTGGTGGTCATGGTTTTCGCGGTGACGATCGTTGTGGTGTTGATACTGATGGTGGTGGAGATGGTTGGTGGTGATAGCAGTGTGTAAGAGGGGCAGCAGCAGGCTGGAGGGAGGGTCTGCTGCAGCAGGTGTACGTATGTGTTCACTGCCTCCAGCACTGCTGCAGTATTGATACTCTTTGTTCGGCCGTTGAACTCCTCGTGTCTGCTGCTACATAGGAGTACATGGCAAGGACAGACAGTAGGAGACTTGATGGTCCATGACGAGGTTATTCGATGACTTACTAGTTTGTGGCTGGAACGAGAAAGTAAAACAGAAGGCACCATATGTTATTTTTAGCCAGAGAAGATGAACCATGTCCACATTTCTTAATGAAGGCAATATGAAGTGTTTATCACAGCACCGTTCCCAGTTCACGAAAGTTTATAAAGCTATACTATATCTCACATCATATATTTCGCATCATGATTCTGAAAGTTTAATGTTTATTGAGACTTTCAATATTACAGAACTTTTGTATTATAATGGCAAGGAATGAAGTTATCTGAACGAACGGTGGTTGTTTGTCAGGCAGACCAGAGGGAGGAAGGGGGTATTTGACGCCTGAGTGACGCTGTCGTGGAGGGGGGAGTGGGAGGAGCGAGTGAAGGGGAGGTTGTGGCACATGGGTTAGAGGGAGGGACAAGAGAAGAGGGGTTGTGGCCGGGGGTTGAGTAGGAGGGATGAGAGAAGAGGAGTTTGTGGTAGATGTTTGAGTGAGAGGGACGAACAAAAGGGAGTTTGTGGCAAAAGGTTAAGTGGGAGGGATGAGCGAGAAGGGAAAGTGAAGGGGCGAGAGAGAGAGAGTGGATGAGGGGCGGGGGGGGGCTCCTTTGGAGGGCTCAAATGATGGGGAGATGGGTCAGGGGTGTAGGATGAGAGGCGCGAGTGAGGCAGGTGGGGTGAGTGTGGAGACAGGTGGAGTAAGAGTTGAGTCAGGTCAGGTGGAGGAGAGGAAGCCTGGGAGTAACCCTGGCGTCGGCATCTAGGCAGACGTGACCCACCAGCTCACACGCCTTTCCCCAGACATACGTGACTCGCCAGGTCACACGACGATATCTTGGAAGGCACTGCGCGTCAGGTCAAGCCGAATTGTTTTTTGACTTCGCCCGGGCAACGGAGGCGAAGTCTCACCAACTCTTGTGAAAGAAAAGAAAGAAAGTAAACAAGGAGACAAGATTCAGTATTTTTGTGGAAAATAAATTTCCCGGGCGAGACTTGAAAGATTAATACTTTTCAGTAAGCCAGTTTTATTTGGTCCTGTCAAGTGAACCATTCTGAACAGCTGGAGAGAAAGAAAACGCTCCCGAAGAATGTGAAAGACTGGAAGGTTGTGGAGGCGAGGAGCGGGTGTGTGGGGAGAGGCGAGGCCCTGCCTGCACGGCCACTCCCGGACCTCTGGACACAAACGTCATAACTCAAGAGACGGAAAACTGGTCAGGAATCGACAGCGTTTCTTTTCCTTGTCCGGCAGTCGGGCGCGTTACCGTACTCCGCCATCTTGTCATGACGCCGCGGGGGAAGAGTCATTTTTCCACAAGAATACGTCACAAAGGTATTATCTTGCTGAAGAACTCATTGTAAAGGAGTCCATGTTTTCCCACCTACAGATTGTAGCTCATACACAAAGTTGCAGGAGCCCCTGGAGAACGGATCCTTCGGGTTATACCGAAGAACTCTCTTCAAAGGAGTCCATCCTATCCCTGCTACGAATTGCAGCGCGTACTTGAAGCTGCAGTACTTGAGATTATGTAATACTAACAATGGTAATAATGATGATAATAAAATGATAATAATAATAATACTGATAATCCAGCAGTTATATGTTATGCCTGTTTGATGTCAGACAGCTATCCTTAATTTATTGCTGTGTCAGTAAACGTTTTTTAGGTCTCATTACTGTGATTGACCATCCCCCCCCCCCTCCCCCACTCCCCTCCCTTCCCCTGGGCTTGGCATTGATGCTTTGAGTCTCGTCTGGTGTATCGGGTGGCGTCGGGGTTGGGGTGTGTAGACTCCTGAGGGTTTCCGCTGTTTTGAAGTCGTTCCCCTTGATCCAGGAACTGCACTTGATGACAGATTTCCATGTAGGATCAGGAACTGAGGGATGTTTACTCTTGGTGTGGTAATATCTGCCATGGGTCCAGGGGCTGAGGAAAGGAAATGTCTGGTGTGGAAATCAAATTCTACGAAACGCTTGTTGGTTCTGTCTCTGATGCCTTCCTTCCCTCGTGCGGCAGGGCACAGTGTCTGAAGTTTGGGAGTTGAGAATATTTTTCTTGCTCGCGTCGCGGGGTTGGAGACCAATAGTGAAGATGGATTCTGGCAGGGTGTTGCATTCCCAGTGCCATTGGTCCGGTTTTTTCCTTTTTCATTTTCCTTCTTGTATAGAGTTAGCTACGCTCTTTGCCGTCTTTATATTCCCTGTTGCTCGTGTCAAGATCTGCGGCAGAGAGCTTTTATCTTGTTTCCGTCTTCATGACAAACTCAAGGGTCATGGTCGATGTTTTATTGCTAAAACAAGAATTCCAGACAGCCTTATCGTGCACTGGTGATGGTTGGTTGGCTATTTGAGCAGTAAGCTCAGCAACTGCCACGGTGGTTAAGCATGTCAACGTCTGGTTAAAACATCAAACGAAAAATCTTGAACACATTTTTTCAGGTTTTCAAAGGCCTTACACACTCTCATTGCATGTATGACCACTGCACAGATTATAACCTGGTGTTATGTGTCTTCTCTCAGATAGAAAATTCTCCTCTGATTATTATGATTATCGGCTCACGTTCTTGCGTGTCGTCAGTTACTAAAATAATCGACATGATTCAGAACGGTGTTGAAATATGCAAAACGCAAGTGTCTCACGCCATGTCCAGAGACGCGCAACGGAGACAAAACCCAGCTGAACCTGGAGTATACTACTATGCTACCCCAGGTGGTATGCCATTGTTATACCCACTTAAAGGAAGTGTCATTGGAGAATATATCAGTTTTGCAGTGAAGAGGACCACTGTTGCCACAAGCCGATGTTCGCTTTCTGTATTGCGGAATAAAGGAGGACAAGGAGTCACCAGGCCAAGACCTGAAGCACTGTGAAAGTATGTGGTGTCGGCAAGTTGGTACCACTGTAGACTAAGGTTGCACCGTCGTAACCCATGACTGCACCGTCGTACCTAAGGGCTGCACCATCGTAACCCATGGTTGTACCGTCATGCTCAAGGGTTCTACGATGGTGCAGCGGTGGCTGGAAGGATGGTGTGTTAAGGATGAACTGTGATAGTGGCATCTTGACCAAGACTTGCTAAGGAACGTCACGTGTTCAAGGAAAAGATAATAAATCACAAGTTACTCTCCCTCGTCTTCACCCGCCATGCTTTATCATTTTCAGGTCTTTTAATTACTTTATTTTTATTTGAACATTATTGACTTTTTAAAAACAACTGTGAGTGCCCTAATGTTGAAAACTGTGAATGCTTTGATTTTGTTTCAATAAGTGATCGACGAAACTGTTGTGATCTGAGGGAAAATTGTGAAGTGCTGAAGAGACAGAAAAACATCAAAGAAATAGGACAAGTGTCATCAGAGAAGGAAGCCAGGAACTTCAGCCACCATGAAGGTCCTCAGGTAAGTTGCTTTGCATTCTCGTTGAATCGTTTTATCATTACTTGTTTACTCTGTGTCAGCCCCATGAACACGACCCTACGTACGACCCCTGAGCACGACGGTACGACCCTTGAACGCGGCTGCTTTGGACTTCATCAGGTTATGGGCCAGTGCTATCAGTACCCTAGGGTCGTACTATCGTGTTCAAGGGTCGCATTGTCGTGTTCAAGGTCGTGTCTTTGTGATCCAGGTAGGGGCCTTTGTGGTCATGGCGCTAAGCTTTAAGCTTAAGAGTTTGATGTAACGCTTGACCTACTCAGCTTACCTGTATCTAGCCAGGTGACAGTGTTGGACATCACTCAGTACAAAGGTGGTGTTGATCGACAGGTAAGCACGGGGTCACCTCTTGTGTACCATGACAGCTTACAGACCTGAAGACAATATGACGAGAAAACAAAGATTAGATTGAGTGTTGCAGCTGAATTTACATATTCCACATAAAATACGTTAATAAGAAACCAGCGTAAGTGTGCAAGACATACATACATACAATATATATATATATATATATATATCTACAACAGTACACACA